>JAQGDG010000187.1:0-268474 GCA_029844215.1 Przewalskia tangutica | reverse complement strand
AGTGGTGTGGCCGAAAGTACCATGCCTTGTAGTTTCGTATAATACACCTCTTCCCGCTTGGGTTTGAGAAATACTTCTCGAAGTATTGTCAGAATGCCAAAATACTCTATTGCCCAAAACCTTTGTAGTATTTCCAAGCACACCTGCTATACTGAAAAGCCGGTAAATACTATTATCACTTCACTACAGTCTGCAAAAAACTAAACCCTACAGGAAAACCTCCAGTCGGTTGAAGTGTTAAGTAGGATGTCGTGAGAACTTCAAGTGGTTGTTTGGAGGCGGGTTGGACACCCTGAGTAAGAGCTAAAACGTTGTTGGTGATCGACATTAAACTTGGATAATTTGGGCTTACTGAGGTAAATAATCCTATCCTTCTATTGTAATTGGAAATTACATCACTGCGTAGTTGTAGTAGGAATGAATATAAGGGTTCATGTAGAAGAGAATTGAAGCGTAATAGAAAGCTGATATTCACGGTAAAAGACTTTAAGCGAAATCCACATCGGAAGAATATTAGCAGTAGAAGATTAAAGAACCGTGATTTATCTTTACATGTGGATCGGGTGTATTTACGTGATTAGACTTATAACCTTTATTGGTTGAATGTTGCGTTCCATGAGCATGTACGATTACTTGGAAGATGGACAAGGCATAAGCGGGTTACCTACCAGTGGGCGTTTTAACTTATAGCCGATAATAACGTAAAGGTATGTGGATTGTTCCATACTCTTGAGCATGATATTTTAAGGCGAATATATATATAGCACGCAGTAGGCGATCACGATGTAGCAAATGTCTTTTGACTCTCTGCCCCTCAAATAATAAGAATCTTGCAAGTATTTTAAAAGGAATATATATAGTATATAGTCACGGTGAAGCGTCGTGTGTTAAGCGAATGTAGTTTTACTTGAATGTCTTTTGACTTAGTTCTGAATAATAAAGTTAATCTTGGAGTATTTCTAAAAGATTAAGAAACCTTTTGGAAAGAAAGAGTAATACTTGGTTTTGAAAACATAAGAGTTATACTAGCTCTTTTTATGGGAAGTTAGGTATAACGTTCTAAAGAGAGGAAAGAAAATGGTTTACTGATTTTAGAAGTTAAGAGACTTTGATCTTAAAAGATAAGAGACTTGAGCTTAATTGAATTGATATGAATTTGTTAAAGTGTATGAAACTCATTCGTGAAAGAATGAGGTACTTGGTTTTAAAAATAATAATGTTTCTTCGATTTGGAAATCGGAATTAAGTATCGAGCAAACCAACTGCGGGCGCTTAATAAAGGAAATGTATTGAATAATTAAGTATTATTAAAACAGAGTAAAACCTCCATTTGCATAGAAGCTTAAGATGAGACAAATGGATATTATATTTCTAGACATGTAAATTTCGCTTTAATAAGATTGTTATGAGCAATGTGTTAATAACATAACTTCGCATCATATAAGCATATGTTTCTCAAATTGTTTTAAAAGCGATTAAAACCCATGAACTACTAAACTGCTTTTGAAAATGAGAAAACTTGGGTGTTTGAGAATTAGGCAAACTTGAGCGTTTGGAAAAATAGTACGTTGTTACACATGATTTTACAAAGGAAGTGTTTTTGGTTTACTTATGACAACGATAGTCACTGTCATTTTTGCCCTACTACGGTGTATCGGGTGACGCTGTAAAAGAAATCCGATCTCTAAAAGGAATTTAACGTCGTAGTACCTTAGGAGGTTAAAACCCTGACTTTGACATAAAATGAAAGTACAGCAGGTTGATTGTATAACTTGCCTATGCTTGTTGTTGTGAAACACACTAGTTTGCGTTTAGCTGCCCGGATAGCTTCTCATTGTTGTGCATAAGAATTGTGTTTCTATATGCTCTGGCGTCTCTCGGCTTATGGAGGCGGTTGACTTTGTTGAGAACTTACTTGGAGCGTCTTGCGTCGCATGTGGAGAATTCCCGCAGATGCACGCTCTTTGCGGTGATAGTGTTATTCCAATGGACTAGCTCTCCATGTGGTTTCTTTGTTCGACGCCTTGGTATACGGTGGTTTACTGATTCGGCCTTGAGTACACAGGTAGATTAGCCCTTTCATGGCTTGCTCCCCGCGTTCGATTGTAGTGACGAAGTTCTCGTGATACTGACGCCCCAGTACACAGTAGATTAGCCACTGCATTCCTTGCCAGGTCAGAAGCTCACGTGACCACGGCCTTGGTATCGGTAGTTTCATTCGGCTTCGGCCTACGTACTTGCCGAGTGTCGGCCGTGGTTTAGTTGTATAGTATTGTTGCGCATGCGCTTTGGCATCGGGTAGGACTTGGTGTTGAGGTGTACTTAACTTGGTGTCATATCATGCATCATCAAGTAGTGCATTGCGGTGAGGAAGGGTATCTGGCAGGCGGTGAGGAAGGTATTCGGGCATGATTGATGTTGTGGGCGTGAGACCCATAATTATATTTGAGTAATGACTTGGAGGCGTGAGACCACGACTTGATATAATTGTTATAATAGTAGTATAATTGTGAGTTTAAGTTATCATACATGTCTCCCGCTTTATATAGACTATTATGATTTCATTCTGATATTTTGATTTCACATAAGTTGGTACTGTTCAAATTATGCCGACCTCCTTCGGGAACTGCGTTCATGCACCGCGGTAAGAGAGTAATATGTTTATCGATCCCACGCTTTTAGGATCACATTTCGGCGTATTAGGAAGCTCCGTTTTCTGCTGAGTCTTATCTTTTGGTATGTTACAGTCCGTAGGTTCTTGTACATTCGAGGGTATGGCGGACCACTGTCCCGTCATAGTTGTTGTAAAAATCATTAGAGGAGTGCAACATGCCTGTTTGTTGTGGACCACAGGGGTATTGAGCAGGATTATCGCTTCAAATGTCGATATATATCTTTTACGAGGAAAGCTGCAGCCGATTTTTGGATTACCCTATTTTCTTTATCTTGATCCATATCTAATTGTATGTTTAAGTTCTTATTTCACCGGTTTTTCTCTCGATGTTGTATCACTAGGAATTGCCGGGGTAAGAGCACCAGATCCACGGGCCGGTTCGGGTTGTGGCATCTAAACTTGCCTATCTTGTTGTGATAGCCTTTGTTGTTGCTAAATTGTGTTTACATACTACAAGCGTCTCTCGATGGAGGTAGGTTGACTTGACGAAAACTTACTTGGGCGTCGCCGGCGATGTGGGAAGCATTCCAATCGGGTATGCTTCCATTATCATTGTTACATGGGCATGTCTACTGTAGATGATGGATCGATACGTGGACATGTGACCATTATGGTTATTTATGGCGAAGTATCGTGACTACGGTTGTGATCGGTCGCGTGGCTTTGTTTACTTGCTTCCGTCCCGGCTACGTGGCGCGGTGGATCTGGTAGGTTATTGCACTTGCGAGCACCGTGTCGACCGCGGCGAAGTATCGTGACTTCACGGTTGTGATCTTGTGCTTAGTCGATTCAACGCCCCGTCATACCTTCGTGGTAGCGGGAGCGAGGCGGTGGAGGCTAGATGCATTTGCTACGCGTGCTTCGACCGCGAGTCGGTGTTTGGATGGAGATTCGTGACTTACGGTTGTGATGATCCGGTGCGTAGGCCGATTTACTTGCCCCGTCAAACATTCGGTAGGCGCGCAGGAGGAAGGCCCGAGGCTATGCCGGTTAACCGTGTCGAGCCCCGTGATATGGTTGTGCAAATATTATTGCTTATCGCGGTCGGATCCCAAGGTAGATTATACTTGCCGTCAAATGGGGTTTTATGACACAGTGGGACCCGGTGTTCATGATACTCCTTGGTGTTGTTATATCATATGATGCCGTGATGAGGAAGAATTTACGGTAATGGCAGTGATGATTTGGGCGTGAGTCCTCGACTTGATATGTTGGTTATATGTTGTGTCTTTGTAGTTTGGTGCGTCATACGTGTCTCTGCTTTATATAGACTATTATGATTTCATTTCTGATATTTCGATTTCACATACCCAGTGCATACTGTTATGCGACCTCGCCCGTGAAATTTTGCGTTACGCTGCCATGGTAGGTATCTGTCAATTGGGTCGATCCCGACTTATAGGATCACGTTTGAACGTATTAGGAAACTCCGTTTCCTTGAGGCTTATCTTTTGTATGTTACCACCAGTGATCTGTGAGGTTCTTGTACATTCGAGGGTATGGCGGGGCCACTGTCGTCATAGTTGTTGTAAAAATCTTAGAGGTCTGTGCAAGCTGTTGTAGGCGAGGGTTGTAAGGCGATCATGGAATCATTCAAAAGGTCGATATATATATATATCTTTGTAAAAGCTGACCAGTTTTAGTTGCTGGCCTCATTTTCTTTATCTTGATCCATATCTATTTGTATGTTTAAGTTTTTATTTCGCCATTGGTTTTTCTCTACGATGTTGTATCACCACGGTGCAGGTAAGGCACGTCCGCCACGGGCCGAGTTCGGGTTGTGACATAACTTGCTTACATGCGCTTGTTGTGATAGCCTCATTGTTGTGCAAGAATTGTGTTTCTATACCTCTGCGCGTCTCGATGGAGTAGGTTGACATCAAACTTTACTTGGGCGTCTGGCAGCGTGTGATGTGAAGCATTATACCCGTAATTTCGAGGACATGTTTTAAGAACGTAGCAGTAAGAACTCACAAATGTTAAGGATTTGAGACTTGTAAATTTATCGGAAATTATGAAATGTCGAAGCGTTGTGTCGTGTCGAATGGGAGGCGACACGTGTCACCCCTTATGTGATGCCTTGGTCGAAATACGCAAAGGCAAGAGGGTCATTGGACCTTAGTCTTGCAAGACGTGTAGCGTGAGAAAGTTGACTAGTCAAAAGGTCAATAAGTCTTGATCTTTTGTAAGACCACATCCAAGCCTCGCATTTGTAATTATCTTGACCATCCAATTCTCTATTTAATACTAGTAGCAAGAGATGTCTTAACACTTAGAAAAATTTTACACAAAATTTGGATGAACATAGGCAAGCTCACGGGTTCACTAAGAAAAGAAAGAAAAATTTTCGTTTCTTGTCCATTTGATTCCACACTTTAAACCAAGGTTCTTGTGGTAGTGTAAGCATATCTCAATAGAAAATCTTGGAAAAGATTGTTTTTGGGTTAGTCAAACGAAAACCTAAAGGGTCTTTCTAGGTTTTACTTGGAGTTTTGAAGGATAATTGTTGGTATTGTTCTAAGGGTCCCAACCAATGGATTGAGGTGTCTTGGAGGCTCTAAACTACTAAGGAGCGATTGGATCGGGTTGGATTAAGAATCGTTGAGGTATAATCTTGTTCTTTGAAAGTATTACCCGATTACTTATAGTGTTGTTGTTAGCTTTGTATGTTGCGAGCATGAAATTGTTATATTGAAGTTATAAAGATTATGGATTGATTATAGTCTTGAAATCAGAAATGTAATGTAATCCATTACTGTTGAATTACAATTTAATCGTTGTTAGGATCATGCATGTTATTGACATGAAGATTATGGTAGTTTAACCAAATGCTGACTTGATATCATTTTATGCTACCAATTTGGATTGAAATGGAAATTTGATAGAATTGGTATTGTTGACTCAAGATGGCGATTTCGACTACCTTCATATTTGTGAGCCAATTGGGGATGTTTAGTTAGTCATTTGCATTGGACTACCTTCATATTTTGTGAGCCAATTGGGGCATTTAGTTAGTCATTTGCATTGGACTACCTTCATATTTTGTGAGTCAATTGAAATTTGTTTAGTTAGTCATTTGCATTGACTACCTTCATATATTTGTGAGCCAATTGGGGCTGTTTGGTTATTGTATTTTCGGCTTTGAAAGATGGCAAAGTGAGTAAATACAAAGGAGGTCTCATCCGATTCGTAGGATTTAGAGACTTAACACTTATAATATTCTACGATTGAAGTAAGGCTTTAATAGACGTATTGTGAATATTATAGGTTGATATACTACTGAGCGGGACTTTGTACTTGGCAAGTGGTTTGACCCGACGAGGTATGTAGAACTTTTCCTATCCTTTCGAGCATGACTAGTTTCACGTATATAGTGCAGTAGACGTCTGAGACTAGGACATTCTTTACTTGTTTTATGAAATGCCAAGTCGGGTGAGTTAGAGATTAACTCACTCTTTGAGAATATTAAAGATGTCTTAAGTCTTGTTAAAGATAAGGGACTTGAAGAATTATAAAGTATGTGATACTTGTGTCGCTTTTAACGTATGTCCTTGGATAGGAAATGGTATGATTAAGGTATAAAAGTGAATATAACGACTTTTGGGAGTTGGTTATATTGACTTTATGGAAAGATAAATGACTTGATTTAACGGAAGGCAATTTGGTTTTAAGGCATCAATTGCCTAAGGTTTTATAAGAAATGAGTCACTTGATTTAGAAACCTAACTTCATTTCTAAAGGGTGTTGTGACTTGCCTGAAATGTAATTTGGACTTGATATCAGGATTAATAGTATCTTGGAAGTTTTCTACTAAAAGAGTCATTTGTTTTAAAGAATAGAAGCACGTAGTACTTGGGTTAACTCGGATTTTTATAAAGACATGTTAGTGCCTTTGGATAAACTAAAAGAGAATAATACATATATTGTAACAAGAATAATAAGAAGTTAGGGATTTTCTTAACTTGTTATTTATTATGTTTAAAGCGTAGTGCTTATATTTATGTGTGTAGCGGATTTGTGCTAGTGATATATTATTCATTGGTCATTCCTTGTGGCGTTGCATATTTAGTGGATTTGCTACCCACGATGCGAGAATACCTCACGAGTCCGTAGGGCTTATGCGGGTGAAATAGTCCCACGCAGGCGGGTCCACCTATCACGAGGAATACCTGCGCGCGAGTCCGTAAAGGGCTTATGCGGGTGAAATAGTCCCATGCCGGAATACCTCGCGAGGTCCACTGGACCTACGGGTGAAATAGTCCCGCGAGTAGGAGTCAAATCCTATTTTTTTGTTGTCAGGATACCTTATTTTACTCTCATTGTTAGTAAGGCTCAGGCGTAATTTGATTATCACTCGTATCTCCGCTTTGATTTAGATTTATGATGTAATTCACGCTTTGATTTACATACTTAGTACATATTGTGTCGACCCCCGTCTCCTGGGCCGCTCACGCGAGAAAGGGTAAGCGAGTTCATGGATCCACACTCAGATCACTTATCGGGCGCCTGACTCCATTCTCAGAGTTCGTCTTTCTTTGACTGATCTTTCCACGATGTTGTAGATTATGTACATTCGGGGTATGGCGGGGCCACTGTCCCGCCAAGGATTGTTATTCCTAAGTCCGTGATTCGCATACGTGGTTGGGCTATAAGACCAGTTGTAAAGTTGTACTTTTGACTTTGTTTATATTATGGAAGCGGCCTTATCGGATAGCTTTGTGTTGATATATTGTTTACACTGTGTTTATGTTGTGTATGTTCCGCCGCTATTCTCGATGTATACGAACGGTGCCTGGTAGGGCACCGATCAGCGACCGGTGGTCGTGGCGTGAAGATTCCAGGTATGCTTCCATTATCATTATTACGTAGGCATGTATACCGGATGATGGATTACGTGGACATGTGACCATTATGGTTATTTATGGCGGCAATCGTGACTTCACGGTTGTGATCGGGCGAGCTGTTTACTTGCCCCCGTCACGTGACGCAGTGGATCTGCAGAGGTTATTGCACTTGCCACGTGTCGACGCGCGTATCGTGACTTCTGGTTGTGATCTTGTGCTTAAGCCGATTCACGTCGGCTACGTGGCGTGGGAGAGTTGAGTGAGGCTAGTGCACTTGCTGCGTGTCGCCGCGAGTCATTGTTTGGATGAGCCGTGACTTACGATTGTGATCCGTGCGTGGCGATTTACTTGCCCCCGCATTCGCGGCGCAGGGAGAGTGGAGGCTATTACACTTTACTGCGTCGGCCATGATATGGTTAAGGTATTATTGAACGGCTCGGATCGGTAGTTATACTTGCCCCGCACGGTTTTATGACATAGGTGGGACATGGTGTTCATGATACTTTCGTGTTGTTATATCATAGGCCTTGATATAAGGAATTCCACGGGCGCAGTGATGATTTGGGGCGTGAGTCCTCGACTTGATATGACTGGTTATATGTTTTGTCTTGTAGTTTGGTCATCATACATGTCTCACCGCTTTATATAGACTATTATGATTTCATTTACGATATTTTGATTCACATACTTCGTACTGTTCGACCTCTTCGGGCTGCGTTCATGCCGCAGTAGAGGTACATCTGCCGATCCCCGCCATAGGATCACATTTCAGCGTATTGGAAGCTCCGTTCCTTCGAGGCTTATCTTTTGGTATGTTACCACGAGTCAGCAGGTTCTTGTACATTCAGGGGTATGGCGGGGCCCCGTCGTCATAGTTGTTGTAAAATCTTAGAGTTCAGAGCCTTAATTGTGAAGTGGGGTTGTAAGGATTATGCTTGTTCAAAGGTCGATATATATATATATCTTTGAAAGGCAACCGTTTTTGTTGGCCTGTTTTTTTTATCTTGATCCATATCTATTTGTATGTTTAAGTTTTTATTTCCGCTGGTTTTTCTCGATGTTGTATCACTAGGGTGCAGGTAAGGCACGGCCACGCCTCGGTTGGGTTGTGACATAACACTATCTTTGTTGTGATAGCCTTTGTTGTGCAAGAATTGTGTTTCTATACTCTGCCTTCTGAGGAGATGGTTGACTTGTTGAAAACTTACTTGGGCGTCACCGGCGATCAAGATTCCGGTATGCTTCCATTATCATTGTTACATGGGCATGTCTACACCGATGATGGATTACGTGGACATGTGACCATTATGGTTATTTATGGCGAAGCATCGTGACTTTACGGTTGTGATGGTCGTGCTGTTTACTTGCCCCGTCGCCTACGTGGCGCAGTGGATCTGGTAGAGGTTATTGCACTTTCCACGTGCGGCCGCGCGTATCGACTTACGGTTGTGATCTGGTGCTTAGCCGATTCACTTGCCCCGTCGGCCTACGTGGCGCGAGGAGCCGCGAGTGGAGGCTGCACTTGCTGCGATGTCGCCTTCGCGGTCGGTGTTTGGATGGAGCCGTGACTTACGGTTGTGATCCAGTGCGTGGCCGATTTACTTGCCCCGATCGGCTCGTGGCGCGAGGAGGCGGTGGAGGCTATTGCACTTGCCCGCGTGTCGACCGTGATATGGTTGTACGGTATTATTGATACGGTCGGATCTGGTAGTTATACTTGCCGTACGGTTTTATGACACGGTGGGACCTAGTGTTCATGATACTCACGGTGTTGTTATATCATGGCCGGCGGCGAGGAAGGAATTCCACGGCACAGTGATGATTTGGAGCGTGAGTCCACGATTTGATATATTTGGTTATATGTTGTGTATTGTATTTGGTCATCATACATGTCTCCTGCTTTATATAGACTATTATGATTTCATTTACAGTATTTTCAGTTTCACATACTTGGTACTGTTGTCTTGACCTCTTGGGTGCGTTCATCTGCAGTAGAGGTACATCATTGTCGATCCGCTTATAGGATCACATTTAGCGTATTGGGAAGCTCGTTCCTTGGAGGCTTATCTTTTGGTATGTTACCACGAGTCGTAGAGTTCTTGTACATTCGGGGTATGGCGGGGCCCCGTCCGTCATAGTTGTTGTAAAAATCTTAGAGGTGCATAGCTTTGTTGTGGGCGGGTTGTAAGGATTATGGCTGTTCAAAGGTCGATATATATATATATCTTTGAAAGGCAACCGTTTTGGTTGGCCTATTTTCTTTATCTTGATCCGTATCTATTTGTATGTTTAAGTTTTATTTCGTGGTTTTCTCTCATGTTGTATCACTGGGTGCCCGGGTAAGGCACGATCCACGGCCCGGGTTGGTCGTGACACTCTACGCTCTTGCTCTAAACTCTCAGGCTAGCGGCGCGCATAACTCCCCGAATGAGCGTTGTCTGAGATAATGGCGGGCCTGTACAGTAACCTACGTGCTACTCGCGGCTCCTACTGTGCCTTGCACGCCCGGGCTCACGGTTGCCTTGCGTAGAGGCATAGCGGGTGAAAATGTCGTCGGAGAGTCCAACTTATAACACGGCTCTAAGGCACGATCTCGGAGTGAGAAGAATGGAAACCAATCCTAAATATCCTGCGACCTCACGGTATAGGTGTGGTGCACAACACACCGATAATCAAGACTACTAGATGCAGATGCAGAGACACTTTCCGATGATTAACTACTCGAGCACCACTTTTGTCACGACCCACCCGGGCGTGGTGCCTACCGGGCACCCTAGTGATACAACATCGAGAAAATCGTGAAATAAAACTTACCGTGAAACAAGATATCTGATAATGAAATAAGAAAACAAGGCTAACCAAAGCGGTTACCTTTACGAATATAAAAATAAAAACTTGAACCAACAATTTACATCCCTTTTACAAACTCGCCACAACGCGATTACAAACCTCTAAGAATGTTATAACAACAACGACGGATAGGGCCCGCCATACCCTGAATGTAAGTACCTACAACGGAGGACTATACGAAAGATAAGCCTCGGAGAAGCGGAGCTTCCTGAAATCTTTGAGCGTGATCCTATGGCGAGGATCGGCGGCGTACCTCTACTGCGGCATGAGCGGCCCGAGGTCGAATCAACGAGTACGTATGTGAAATATATGTAAAGAATCGAAATGAAATCAAAGCATTTTTAAAACCACTTACAAATACAACTAATTCAACGCATAGTACACGCCACATAAACAAGAGCAAAAATAGATATAATGTAATGGTCTTTTCTAGGCCGCTAATGATCGAAGCAAGGCCAATCGCCTACGTAGTATCATTATGCGTGCCTAATCTGGAACTCCATGATCCGCATTGGTCACACGGACGCGTGAGGTATTCTCGCATCGGGGTAGCTAACGTGGCGTCATCTCGACTCGCGATCGCATAGTCACATGAACCGCGTGAGGCATTCCTCGCGTCGGGTAACACCGGTGATCATCCTGGAACTCCGCGCTGACTCCGCGTAGTCCACGCGAATCGCATGAGGTATTTCGCGCATCGAGGTGGCAAGTCCCCGACATCATAACAAGTCGCGGGTATGTGATATAATAGCGATCTGACGGGCTTATCGTTTAACAACGTAAGCACAACAAGAATAACCCTTACACAAACATCACAAGACACTAACACGTAGCATCATAACATGTTTACTTATCAAACCATCTTACTACACTTTCCAGAAATCAATACAAGACTTTCATAAACAAATAAGTAAACCGTTCCTTTTATCTTTCTTAAGTCGTTATACCTAACCTCCCATAAAGCTAGTATAACACTTAAGCTTTTAAAACCAAGTATTTCTTTTCTTTCAAAAATGATTCATAACTCTTTTGAAATACTTCAAGATTCTTATTATTTAAAACTCAAGTCAAAGACATCAATGTAAAACCAAACAATTTCCATACTTTCTTTTAAACCAATCTCAGAGACAAAAGCGTGCCTTCCTTTTTTTAACTATTTTAAGACAAAACCATACCTTCCTTTAAAACAAAGGCACTTTTCCTTTTAAAGTCAAGTAGCAATATACTTTTAAACCAAGGTCTTACTCTTTTAAAAACAAGTAACCTATACCTTTAAATCAAGTTACTTCTCCTTTCCCAAAATCAAGTTGTTTATAAGTCAAGTTATCATTTTAAATCCAATGATAAAACCTGTTATACCCCGTAGTTCCAGGGTATGTATGCGAGGACGTACGTACGAGAATACGACATTAAAAATTGGAAAGGAAGAAAGATGTGATTTTTCGACGGAAAAGTTTCGGATTTCGTGAAGGAAAAAGGTTCGTTAATGAAATTGGATTCCCGATTTGGTATTCGGACTTCTTGGAATATTTGAGAATTATGGAATTTTATTTAGGAATTGGTCACGTGGGGCCACAGGAGAAATTCTGGTTTTTAGGGCCCACTTTGTTTACTGAGATTTTGGCCATTATGGATATTTTAGGAGATGAAATATTTTTGGGAGAGGGCGACACGTGTCACCCTAGGTGGCCTTGTGGCCAAATTATGTGCAGTGGCGAGACAAGTGGCCTTGTCTTGCAAGATATTTTAGTGTGGACAAGTGGCTTGTGGGACCTACACACACTTGTCCCCAATCTCAACCACACACTTGCCTTCATCCTAGCCATTAGTTGTCCTATATATACACTACTAGTTGATGAAATCTTCCACACTTAACCATTTCAAGACTTGAAAACCCTCCCTCTCCCTTCATTTATTTGCTCACGTTTTTGGGCCCTCATCTTGACCTAAATTTGTCCAACAATTCTTAAACTCTCAAGTGTTCTTCCTAAGGTGTTGGAAGATTGTGTACCAAGAGTTGGAAAAGATTTCACACCCCTAACCTCTATTTGTTGCCTTGGCCGAAAGTTGTCATCTTTGAAACCTAAGTGTTCTTCTACTTTTGGAGTTGGTTAGGAGCTTCATGGAGTTGCTTGTAGCGGATTGGAGTAAAGATTTGGAGCTAAGACTTGCTTGGAGCGACTTTAAGAACTTGGATATTCTTGGGCTTTTGAGGTAGTGAAACTTAAACCTCTTTGTGAATTGGTTATTATACATATATTATAAGTATATTATGGATTATATAATATATGGAGTAAAGTTTGGAAGGATTTGGATCTTGTTAAGTTGCTAAAATGGAAATTGTAGAAAGCCACAAAATGGTAAAAGCATCTTACTTGCTAAGAAGTAATAACAAGTAACTATAACATATTAAGATGGAATATAAGTTGGATGACTAATAAAGCAAGTGGATAAGTAAAATGGAAAAAGTTGGCCAAGGACCAACTTAAGGGTGTATTTACTGATGTATTTACTTTGGACTACATTTACATTGGGTATGTTACATTTACATTAAGGGGAAGATTGTTAAATCGCGTTCCGTTTGGGCGTGTGATCCCTTTTTTTAATTATTGTATTGTTATGAAGGCGTGATAGTAAACCGCGTTACCGGTTGGGCGCGTAATCCCCTTCTTTTACTTATTGTTATTATGAAGGCGTGATAGTAAACCGCGTTACCGTTGGGCGTGTAATCCCCTTCTTTATGTTGTTTAAATTATTACGCCTTATATATGGCATATAATTACGGTTATTCGCCTTGGATAAAGATGGAAAAGTAAGTAAAAACGGGGGAAGTGCTGGCCAATTTTCCGTAGAATTAGAGGGCTTTTTATTGGTATAAGTCTTCAATGGTAAGAAAGGTGTTATACAGTATTTCAGTATGCGTGGGGCGTGCGTAGAAAAGTTTGGGCTTTAAAGTGGCTTGGCGATTATTTTGTGCACAACACGATTAGAGTCGTTTTCGGCGAAGCGTTTACAACTGCGAAGGAAAATTCGGCTATGTCATTTTTAATTTTTGCAGATTTTTCCGAGAGGCGAGCGTGTTGGATCAACGAGAGCGCGGCACCTCTCATTGGCGGAATAGTGAGGCGGCACGTGGGACGATTGGCCATTGTTTTGGTCAAGGGGTTGGTAGGATATTTTGGTGGTAGATGGATAAGGTGCATGGCATGATCATGGCCCTACACTTGCCTTGCACTTGACATGATCGCCGTTAGTTGGCACTTTGCTAGACCTATAAATACCCCCCTTTGAAGACTTCTTCATCCAAATAATTTCCTAAGTTTAAAATTCCTCCTCCCTTGTGTTGTGGTTCGTCCCAACACCCTCTCCCCTTTGAGAAGGCCCTTGGCGAGAGCCCTCCCCGGCGAGTACCCCACTAGTGGGGTTGTTAGGGTATACACCCACTTGTGGTGTTGTCTCGTATAAATACCCCTCTTGGTAGAAATACTCTCAAAAGTATTACACTATACCCAAATTACCTTAGCCGTATACCTTGTTGTATTCTAAGGTTATACCTATACTGTGGGAAAATACTATTATACTTCCCGTCAATACAAACTGAAACCACAGGAAAATCTCCATAGTTAGTTGGAGTTTATGTAGAAGTTAGTTAGAACTTCTAGGGGTGGTTTAGGCGGAGTTGGAGCGCTGATGGTTGGAGCTAAACGTTGCCCGGGATCAGCATCTCTACTTGGATAATTATGGGCTTATCGAGGTAATTATCTTGTCCCTATTGTAATTGGAGATTACATGTTGTAGGAATATATAGTTGAAAGTATACTATATATAGAAATGAACATAGTTTTGTGGCAATGTCTTTGGACTTAAGCTCAATTTAAAGAAGAGAATCAAGCGTAATTACGTAGGGTGTATTCTGAGTAGACTTGTGTGGTTGTGGGTAGGAAGCAGCTGATTTCAGTAGGATCTTGTATCTAGATTTATTCTCCGAAAGTAGTCTAGACTGATAGACTTGTATAACCTCGTATAGGTTGAATGTTACTGCAGTAGCATAGCTCTTGAGAAGGTGGACGCTAAGTGGGTTATAAGCCGTGGAAGCGATTTGCTAATAGTCGATAATCGTCGCGAGGTATGTGAACCTCTCTTCCTATCTCTTCTAGCATGATATGTGTATAACTATGTAGTGCGGTAGGCGTCGTGTGTGAATTGAACGTAGTTGTGCGGCAATGTCTTTTGACTTAAGCCCGAATAATAATAATCTTGAAGTAGTTCACTAGAATTAAGAAGCTTTTAAAAGAAGAGTAATACTTGGTTTTAAAATCTTAAGAGTTATACTAGCTTTATGGGAAGTTAGGTATAATGGCTTAAGAGAGATAAAGCGAATGATTTATTTATTTTAGAAGTTAAGAGACTTGATCTTGTAAGATAAGAGACTTAACTTAAATGAATTATATGAATTTTGTGTGAAACCTCATTAAGTGAGTAATGAGTACTTAGTTTTAAAAGGGATAATGTTTTACCGATTTGGAAATCGTAAATGTGTATCGACAAACCACCGCGGCGTTAATAAAGGAAAATGTATTGAATAATTAAGTATTATTAAAACCATTGAAACTTCCATCTGCAGAAGCTAAGATGAGACAAAATGATATTTCCTAGATCATGGTCATTAATAAGATTGTTATAAACAAGAATATCCTACTCACATATAAGGCTTATGTTTCTCAGATTGTTTAAAAGAGAATTATATTCTTAAATGAATAAGACCATGAACTACGAAACCTTTCTAAAATAAGAAACGTGAACATTTGAAATTAGGCAAACTTGGACGTTTGGAAAATAATGTTGTTACTTGATTTTACAAAGGTAAGTGTTTTGGTTTACTTAAAAAGACAGTTACTCTATTTTATACTACGGGTATTGTGTGACTTATGTGAAAGAAACGTATCTTTTAAAAGAGTTAATGTATGAAGTACTTTGGGGATAAAACCCCGATCTTGTTAATCATATAGTAGAAAGTGCCTTGTGTGTATAACTTGATTGTGTTGGGTTGTGATAGCCTTGTAATACTTTCTTGTTGATTTGTTAAGTAAACATGCTAGGATGCTACGTGTGTTAGTATCTTGTGATGTTTGTGTAAAGGGGTTTCCCCTCGATTGCGCTCAAATTGTTTCACTTTATCGGTAGATATGTTTGTATTGTACCACTCACCTGACTTGTTTAGGAGGTTAACGCCTCCGTCTGGGATAGACTTCGGTAGTGCGTGTGACCTATGATTCGAGAATACCTCATGCGGGTCCGGGGCCTATGCGGAGCTACGAGAGTTCTGTGTTAGTGTGCGGCCTTTATGGTCATGCGGTCATGTGGCGTGCGGATGCGAGTCCAGTGGACGCCGGGAGTAGCCTCGATGCGGGTTATACCTCACGGGCCTATGAGTTTGCTATGCGGGTGCGGAGAGTTCGAGGCAGACGCGCGCACATTAGAATCACCGCGGGCGAGTGGCGGCTTTGATCATGTGATGATGCAGATGCATCTCGTAATCTGATTTATGACCTTGTTGATGCGTGGGTTTTAGTTATCGGCTATGCCTTCGTACTTACCGCATGCGGTTTTATTAGGACACAGGTGGGACACGTGTTCGTGTGTATTCCTGATGCTTTTATATCATAGGTATCGGCGGTGAGGAAGGTATTCCACAGGCGTGATTGATGTTGTGGGCGTGAGACCCATAGTTATATCGAGTGATGACTTTGGCGTGAGTCACGACTTGACACGATTATTTATTGTGAATCGTAGTTTGGTTATCATACATGTCTCTCACTTATATAGACTACTATGATTTCATTTACAATATTTATTTTGATTTCACATACTTGGCACTGTTGTCGACCTCGCCGGAAGTGCGTTCACGCTGCATGTAGCGTACACGGATCGTTGATCTCGCTCTTAGGATCGCGATTCGGCGTTGGGAAAGCTCGTTTCTCGGAGGCTTATCGGTGGTATAGTCCTGTCGTTGTAGGTATTACATTCGGGGTATGGCGGGCCCATTCCGCCATTGTTGTCGTATCATTCTTGAGGTTACGTAATCTTGTTGTGGGCGAGTTGTAATAAGGATATGGCGTTTAAATTGATTTATATATATATGCGAAAGGCAAGTTTTCTCAGTTCTTTTTCTTACTTCATAATATTTTCATGTCTTGTTTATGTTCCGATTACTCGATGTATGGCTACTTGGGTGTCCGGTAAGGCACGATCCCGCCTGAGGTTGGTCGTGACAAAAGCGGTATCGAGCGATTAATCCTCTGAAAGTGTCTGAACCGTATCTAGTAAATGTTCGATTATCGGTGTGTTGCGCGCACCACACCAATAATCGGAGGCTATAGGATATTTAGGATTGGTTTCTATTCTTCTCACTCTGAGATCGTGCCTTAGAGCATGTTGTAAGTTGGACCTCTAACGTATTTCTTTCTCCGCTATGCCTCGCGTGAGCAACCCGCCGTGAGGCGAGCGGAGAGGCTGCGAGTAGAGTTGAGGCGGTTACGTGCACGAGCCCGATCATCACAGGGTGGTGCTTCGTTCGGAGTCTGCGGCGTCACTAAGCCCCAACAGAGTTTAGCATGCGGCGGCGATTCCTCTGCGGCCGTGATGTTTGAACCTTGATTCCACGGCAGGGACAGAGAATATAAATTGCAAAAGAGCGACCACATTTACTAGCCATGGATTTGGCTACCGTGAGAGTATCTGGTTGTACCGCGAGTGCTTGATAACTACCTAAGAGAGGTTGTGCAAGTAATTCTTGATTAGGCTTGAGCATGGCACGTGTGCGGGCTTATGCGTGAAAGCCAGAAAGCGTAGAGTCGACCGGGTTAACGAAGGGCGTAAGAGGCGAGCGGCAAGGTCCTTTGATAACTTTCGAGGCAGTCACCACCTGGATTAGATATGCACCTCCGCCCGGCAGAGTGGTCTTCCACGGATTTCGTGGCGCTCGGTATGCAGGAGTTGGTCAGAACTCCAGGGCTTCCGGTTCACAGTGTGGCAGATGTCATCCCGGGGAATGTCGTCTTTTAGATGGTACTTGTTGTACCTATGACCGTCAGGGTCTGATGTCGAAAGAGTGTACTAGTAGGAGGACTTAGCCTTCAGGATCGGTGGGTAGTTCGTTACCTTCCCTAGCTATGCGCCCTACGGGGCAGGTTTGATTAGAACGACTAAGGAGTGAAGCGGTGAATCTGTGATAGATCTTTAACCCTCAGTAGTTTTGTATATGTGATAAGAAGAGTATACCTTAAGTGTTATATTCTGATAACATTGTGTAAATTGTGATTAGAAATCATGGTTAGTTAACCGAGTAAGATTTTGGGGGATAGAGAAAGTGTGAGCCTTAGAGTTTTATTCATAGAGACCTTAGAGGTAAGGCCATCTCGAGTAAAAGACGTATGTTTATGTTTGACCATATGATGCATAGTGCACGTGAGCTATGGTTGTGGGATAAGTCCCTGAGTAGTGTGGAATGAAAGAGGGTAGTTGAGCTAAGAAGACCGCTAGGTTTTCATAACGTAATTAGTGAAATTGTTCCGGTTCGGGGAGCAAGTGTTTTACGCGAGAGTGGGTCGGGTTGAGGCCATGCCGCGGGTCAACCCGCGACCTGTTTTATGGTGGGGTCAGTTTTTGGTGGTCCCGCCTTGTGATAGGGTCACGAGGGTGTTAGGCCCAAGTTTAGTTAACCAGCGTACGAGTTCGTGGATGCGTTCAACCACTAGTCGGGCCGATGGGGGCAGCCCATCGTGTTCTTCGGTCAGGACCGTTTACTCGGCTGTGTTAGTATATCAGAAAGGTTGTGAGGCTGCACAGGGTGCCTACCTTCACCTTATGACAGACAGTGGAGCCTGTGCTGGCTGTTTCTTTTTCGAAGCTTTACCAGCGGGGTTAGGAACTCAGTGAGTCTCCAGACGCATTCTCCTCGGGCGGTGTTTGATTTCGGGGGTAGTTGTGAGGATTGTTGTCTCCCCAGTGGAGGAGTGTTTAGCTACCATTTGGTGTTGGATATCGCCTTATGAAGCCTTGTGGGCGGAAGTGTAAGTTGCCTGCGATCGATTGGTTCGATGTTGCGTTCGAGATAGTTGGTTCAGCTTTCAGTGAATGTGGATAGGGTGTGACGAGTTTTGGATAACAGAGGAAACTTAGCCCGAGTTACCTTGGGCCTTTTTGAGTTCACGTGAAGAATAGGCCAGGTTGCCTATATGTTAGCATTTGCCGTCCGACTTAGGAGGCAGTACGTCCGGTCTTTCGTATTGTTATGTTCAGGAAAGTATCGGAGATCCATCCAGAGTGTTCCCAGTTAATGATGACCACGTTAGAGATAGTAACCCCGAGTTTTGGAAACTGAAGCAGTATCAGAAATGTGGTAGGTTATGAGAAAGAGTTCGAGTGTGCAAGAAGTGTACGACATCCTCGTGATCGTGACGCAGTCCGGCACCATTTGTTGGGTCACGAGTGACACTAGAACCTCGCGGCAAAGTGACAAAAGTGGTATCGGGAAGAAGCGAGCATGTATGGCGAGCATAGATGTGATCATTTCTTTGGTAAAGAGAAGGTGCGAAGGAAGTATATTTTAGACCCCGGAGAGAGGTTTTTGTGGTGATATTGGAGGTGTTTCTCGTGACTTGGACGAAGTATTTGCGCCGATGTTTCGTGGCGGTGTGGCGTGATTGTTTCGTAAGTGTAGTAGTGAAGACTACATCGCTCGTTCGTTTTGAGACTTAGAAGGAACATTCGGACGAATGTTTCTAAGGAGGAGAATGTTATACCGTATTTGTGAGTATATGCGTAAGGACGCGTAGAAAGTTTGGGCTTTGTGCTGGCTTGGCGATTATTTTGTGCACAACACCCGACAGAGTCGTTTTAAACGTTTACACAACTTGCGAAGCGGAAAATTCCGCTATGTCATTTTTTATTTTTTGGGATTTTTCCGAGAGACGAGCGTGTTGGACCAACGAGAGGCGCCACTTGGCACCCTCTCATCATGGAATAAGGCGCATATGGGACGACGGCCATTGTTTTGGTCAAGGGTTGGTAGGATATTTTGGTGGTAGATGGATAAGGTGCACTTGGCATGATCATGGCCCTACACTTGCCTTGCACTTGGCATGATCTTGGCATTGGTTGGCGCTAGACCTATAAATACCCCTTTGAAGACTTCTTCATCCAAATAATTTCCTAAGTCTAAAATTCCTCCCTCCCCTTGTGTTGTGGTTCGTCCAACAACCCCTCTCCCCCTTAGAGAAGCGCTCCCTCGCCGAGAGCCCTCCCCTCGCAGTACCCCCTAGTGGGGTTGTCGAGGGTATACACCCTCGTGGTGTTGTCTCGTATAAATACCCTCTTGGTAGAAATACTCAAAAGTATTGCATTATACCCAAATTACCTTAGCCGTATACCTTGTTGTATTCTAAGGTTATACCTATACGAAAAGCCGGAAAATACTATTATACTTCCCGTCAGTCGCAAAACCGAAACCCTAGGGAAAATCTCCATAGTTAGTTGGAGTTTTATGTAGAAGTTGGTTAGAACTTCTAAGGGTGGTTTGGAGCGGAGTGAGCGCTGGGGTCGAGCTAAACGCTGCCCAGATCGACATCTCTACTGGATAATTATGGGCTTATCGAGGTAATTATCTTGTCCCCTATTGTAATCGAGATTACATGTTGTAGGAATATATAGTCAAGTATACTATATATAGAACCGAACATAGTTTTGTGGCAATGTCTTTTGACTTAAGCCCGAATTTAAAGAAGAGAACCGAACCGTAATTACGCAGACCGCATGCAGAGACAGGTAGTTTGACGTGGAAGAAGGCCCCACCCGTAGGATCAGATCTAGATTTATTCTACCGAGTAGTCTAGACTTTGATAGACTTGTATAACCCGATAGGTTGAACGTTCTGCGAGCAGCGTGTGCTACTCGAGAAGGTGGACCGTGCCAGGGTTATAGCGAGTGGAGCGATTTGCTAATAGTCGATAATCGTCGCGAGGTATGTGAACCTCTTCCTATCTCTTCTAGCATGATATGTGTATAACTATGTAGTACGGTAGACGTACGTGTGTGAATTGAACGTAGTTGTACGACAATGTCTTTTGACTTAAGCCCGAATAATAATAATAATCTTGAAGTAGTTCAAGAGAATTAAGAACTGTTTTTAAAAGAAGAGTAATACTTGGTTTTAAAATCTTAAGAGTTATACTAGCTTTATGGGAAGTTAGGTATAATGGCTTAAGAGAGATAAAACGAATGATTTATTTATTTTAGAAGTTAAGAGACTTGATCTTGTAAGATAAGAGACTTAACTTAAATGAATTATATGAATTTTGTGTGAAACCTCATTCGTGAGTAATGAGTACTTGATTTTTAAAAGGGATAATGTTTTACTGATTTCGGAAATCAGAAATGTGTATCGACAAACCACTGCAGCGTTAATAAAGGAAAATGTATTGAATAATTAAGTATTATTAAAACCAAAGAGAAACTTCCATCCGCAGAAGCTAAGACGAGACAAAATGATATTTCCTAGATCATGGTCATTGTAATAAGATTGTTATAAACAAGAATATCCTACTCACATATAAGGCTTATGTTTCTGATTGTTTAAAAGAGAATTATATTCTTAAATGAATAAGACCACGAACTACTTAAACCTTTCTAAAATAAGAAACGTGAACATTTGAAATTAGGCAAACTTGACGCTTGGAAAATAATGTTGTTACTTGATTTTACAAAGGTAAGTGTTTTGGTTTATTTAAAAAGACAAATACTCTATTTTATACTACGTATTGTGTGACTTATGCAAAGAAACGTATCTTTTAAAAGAGTTAATGATGAAGTACTTTGGGGATAAAACCCATCTTGTTAATCATATAGTAGAAAGTGTCTGTGTGTATAACTTGATTGTGTTGGGTCGTGATAGCCTTGTAATACTTTCTTGTTGATTTGTTACAAACATGCTAGGATGCCACGTGTGTTAGTATTTTGTGATGTTTGTGTAAAGGGGTTTCTCGATTGCGCTTCAAATTGTTTCACTATCACCGATATGTTGGTATTGTACCACTCACCTCGACTTGCTCGGTTGCTCGCCTCCGTCACGCGGCAGACTCAGCGTCTGTGTGACCTATGATTCGAGAATACCTCGCGGTCCCGGCCTATGCGGAGCTACGAGAGTTCCGGTGTTAGCGTGCGCCTTTATGGTCATACTGGCTACGTGGCTATGCGCATCGCGAGTCGGCGGACGCCGGAGTAGCACCCTCGACGCGGGGTTATACCTCATGCGGGCCTACGAGTTTGGCCTACGCGAGTCGCGGAGAGTTCGTGGCTAGACGCGACATTAGATACATCGCGCGAGTGGCCGCTTTGATCATGTGCCTGCAGACAGATCTCATGATACGCTTTATGACCTTGTTGGTACGTGGGTTTTAGTAGTCCGCTATGCCTTCAGATTTACCACCATGCGGTTTTATTAGGACACAGCGGGACCCGGTGTTCATGTGTATTCCTCGATGCTTTTATATCATAGATCGCCGGCGGGAGAAGGTATTCCACCGCATGATTGATGTTGTGGCGCGAGACCCATAGTTATATCGAGCGATGACTTTGAGGCGTGAGTCCCCGACTTGACATGATCGCTATTTATCAGGAATCGTAGTTTGGTTATCATACATGTCTCCCGCTTTATATAGACTAGTATGATTTCATTTATGATATTTATTTTCGCCACATACTCTACTGTTATCGACCGGGCCGCGTCACGCCGCAGTAAAGGTACACCGCCATCGATCCTCGCCTTAGGGTCACAGTCGTGCTTGGGAAAGCTCCGCTTCTCGAGGCTTATCACGTATAGTCCTCGTTGTAGGTATTACATTCGTGGTACGGCGGCCCCGTCCCGCCATTGTTGTCGTATCATTCTTAGAATGCATGTAAAATCGCTGGGCGAGTTGTCACAAGGATGTAACTCGTTTTAAATTGATTTATATACGCCAAAGACAAGTTTTTCTCAGACATCGCTTTACTTCATAATATTTTCATGTCTTGTTTTATGTTCCGATTACTCGATGTATGGCTACTGGTGTCCGTAGGCACTACCACTGCCCGGTTCGGTCGTGACAAAAGGTTTGATAGAAGTACTATGACCATTTTAGGGTGAGTACTACGCGTGGCGGATCTCGCTTGTCTTAAGCGAGTAGCCGGTTGTCAAGTACTTGGAGCGCTTTTGCTATTTGTCGATAATCGCCGCGAGGTATGTGAACCTCTTCCTATCTTTTCTAGCACGATTGTTGTGAACTATGTAAGACGGTACGACGTGTGCTAAAACGAAGTTTGTTGGTTTAAAACATAAGGTGTTATAATAGCTTTATGGAAGTTAGTTATAACGACTTTATGTAGGTAAAAGAATGGTTTATTGATTTTAGAAGTTAAGAGACTTGATCTTAAAAGATAAGAGACTTAACTTATAAATGACGCTTTATGAAATGTTAAGGACTATGAATTTTGTTAAAAGTTGTGAAACCTCATTCGTAGTAATGAGTACTCGCTTTAAAGAATAATGTTTTTGATTTCGAAATGAGAATAAGTATCAACAAACCATCAGCGTTAATAAAGGAAATGTATTGACTAATTAATTATATTAAAACCATAGAAACCTCCATCTACATAAGTTAAGATAAGACAAAATTGTATTACATTTCTAGATCATGGCTTTAATAAGATGGTTATAAACAAGAACAAGCTACTCACACATAAGGCATATGTTACTCAATTGTTTTAAAAGGAGATTACGTTATGATTAAGACTATGATCTATGGAATCTTTCAAAATAAGAGACTTGAGCATTTGAAATTAGGCAAACTTGAACTTTTGGAAAAAATGTTGTTACTTGATTTTAATAAGGAAAGTGTTTTGGTTTACTTATAAATGTTAGTCACTCTATGTTAATACTACTATCGGTGACCTTTGTAAAAGAAATGGATCTTTTAAAAGAATTTAACGATGTAGTACTTTGGGGTTAAAACCCGACTTTGACATAAAATGAAAGTATTCGAGTCGTGTGTAACTTGCCTATGTTTGCGTGTGATAGCCTTGTTGTGCAAAGATCAGATTTATACCGCGCCTCCTCAATGGAGGGCCCGATTGGTTGTGAACGATTCTCATCGAGTCCCATGAGACGGGCCGAGACATGTATTCCATACGATTCTCATCGAGTCCCACGAGATGGACGAGACATGTATTCCATACGATTCTATCGAGTCCCACGAGACGGGTCGAGACATGTATTTCATACGATTCCTATCGAGTCCCACGAGACGAGTCATGTATTCCATACGATTCCTATCGAGTCCCATGAGATGGGCCGAGACATGTATTCCATACGATTTCTATCGAGTCCCATGAGATGGGCCGAGACATGTATTCCATACGATTCCTATCGAGTCCCACGACGGGCCGAGACACGATTCCACACGATTCCCATCGAGTCCCACGGATAAAGCCGAGACACGATTCCACACGATTCCACCTCGAGGCCCCTGGGATGGGCCGAGACCTGTGATACGTATCATACGATTTATACCGAGACTGCCGGCAGTGAGGAAGGAGTTCCACGGGCATGAGGGATGACTTCGGCGGCGCGAGTCCCTGACTTGACATGACTACTTTTATGTTGTAAACTGTAGTTTGGCTATCATACATGTCTCCTATTTTATATAGACTGTCATGATTTCATTTACAGTATTTCAGTTTCACATACTTGGTACCTGTTGTACTGACCTCCTTCGGGGGGCTGCGTTCATGCCGCAGGTAGAGGTACATCGGCCAGGATCCTCGCCATAGGATCACAGCCAGATTGGGAAGCCCCGCTTCTCCGAGGCTTATCTTGTGGTATGTTACACCGAGTCCAGAGGTTCTTGTACATCTGTGGTATGGCGGGGCCCCGTCCCACATAGTTGTTGTCACTTTCTTAGAGGTCAGTAAGTAATGGCAGTGGTTGTAAATGATGTAACTGCTCAGATTCTCAGATATATGCAAGTAAGGCAAATCGCTTGTTGACCTGCTTTTATCATATCTCTTGCTTCATGTTCATGTTTTTATTTCCGCTGATTTTCTCGATGTTGTATCACTAGGTGCCCGGTAGGCACTACCACGGCCCTGCTCGGTCGTGACAAAACCATTCTTATTTTCAAATCAAGATAACTTTATTCTTTAAAAGACACACCCATTACTCATGAGTGAGGTTTTACAACTTTTTAACATAATTCAAGTCCTTAATATTTCATAACAAGTCACTTAACTTTGGAATCAAGTCAAGGACACAAAAGGAAAATCAACTTCCTTTAAACACACGCGCTCATCGCACTAAATATATTTCACAAATATCATGCTAGAAAGGATAGGAAGAGGTTCACATACCTCGCGACGACATCGACAATAAGCAAAACGCTCCAAAGTACTCTAACCTTGCTCGCTTTTCCACCCTTCAAGTAATACGCTACTGTAGTACTTCAACCTATAATGGTCATAAAACGCCTATTAACTTCTAGATCCTTCAGAGAATATTTCTAAGTACAAGGTTCCTTATTCTACTAAAATTCGCAAACCTCCCCCCGCAACCACATAAATCTCTCATCTAACGAGGCCCGCTACAAACCAACAATCCTGGGGTTACACGCCTAACCTGACGTACAATTCTACTCCACAATAATACTACAAGTCATCAGAAATACTTTATGTAAATACAGCTCAATTCTTATCCATATTCATTCTACATATAGTATACTCAACTATACATTACAACATGTAATTTCCAATTACAATAGGGGATAAAGATCATTACTCGATAAGCCCAAAATTATCCAAGTTTATAAGTCGATCCTGAGCAACGCTTAGCTCCACCCTTACGCCCAACCCGCCTCCAAGCAACCCTTAGAAGTTTCTAAACAACTTCTTTAACACTTCATCTAAGCTACGTAAGATTTTTCTAGGCTTCATTTTTCGACTAAAGGAATAAAGTAGAATTTTCTGCCCTAGATTGAAATAACTTTGGAATACTACTAGAATACTAGGCTAAGGTATTTTGGGCTATACCAACACTTGAAGATTTTTTCTACAAAGGGGGATTTTGACGAGAACTACACAAGAGAGTGGAGATTTTGTGACTTAAAACATTTGAAAGGACGTAAGGTCTTGAAACCAATGGGTATTTATGATAAATCAATGGCTAGGATTAAAGCAAATGTAAGGTGAGGACGGGTACACGTGTGTGGGTAGTTGGCACAACCATTTGTCTACCATAACAATGGGACAAGTGGCAAGCCACTTGTCCCACCCAAAAACCGTCCAACACACCACTAACAATCGCCCATACGGCCTCGCGGGGTGACACGCTTTCCCCCACGGCTCCAAAATATTCCGCCTTCCAAAAATATCCGTAATGCCAAAAATCCAAAATAAAGGGCCCTACAAACCGTAAATTTTCCCGGCCCCACGTGACCAATTCTAAATAAAATTCCATAATTCTCAAATATTCCAAAAGTCCGAATACCAACCGAATCCAATTCCCTTTAACGAACATTTTCCTTCTCAAAATTCGGAAACTTTTCCGTCGAAAAATCACATCTTTCTTCCTTTCCAATTTTACTGTCGTATTCTCGCACGTATGTCCTCATATACATACTCTGGAACTACGGGGTGTAACATCCCACTCGAGAATATAGTAGATGATTCTATGCTGCAAAGGATACATGAATGGGGCAAAAGTATGGAAATTGAGAGCTTGGATATTAGTGAATTTGGCGCGAAACTTCATGGTCCATCGAAGAACCAATCCGTAGTAATCTCTCCTATTACTCCTCCCGGCGACCACGCTGAAGACCATGACATCGACCACATGCCTCCCGAAGAACCCACTTGAAACTCCCAAGCGAGGCTTATTCCGATAGCCATTGACACCCTTATGCTACTAGGTGGTCGATCCTATCACGGTCAACCGAAGACAACGAACATTACTAAGAGCAGATAACCACGACATCACTAAGACTCTCCACACTACCCGAAATTTACTCAAGCAAGCCTAAAAGGGAAAAATGGGGCCAGAATTGCAATTGATGAAACTAAGCTGATGGCATACTCGAGTCAAAACCGGCCGTATGCTGGTCGAGGTTCAGTATGGTCGGGCCGTCCACGGGTCTAAGAATAATCCTGCTTTGCATTTAATCAATATCATTGGGAGCACAAGAGACTCATATTCCCAAGGAGCCTATCACCGGTGCCAAGGTATCACACTTTAATGCCGCTGAACCAAAGAGCCTCCTCCTAATCCGGCCTGGGTACGGGTCAAGGCTTACTGGTCAAAGTGAATCCACGAGACTATGAATATTCCCATTATGCAAGAATCAAGGTCACTGGTAGGAACGAAGAGATCTCTATCTCGCGAGCCTAACATTAATGCCGCGAGCCAAGGCGCCACACTTTAATGTCGCGGGTACCAATGAGGCATCTTCAACAACGGTCAAGGCGCTGGTCAAAGATGCTAAGACTCGTCAAAGTGAGTCCACGGGTCGATGAATATTCCCGCATGCAAAGACTAAGGTCGGGGTGAGAAACGGCGACTTCTATTTCCAAGCGAGCCTAGGTACTCCATGAACATTAATATCGCGGAGCCAATGTGATGCACTTAAATGCCGCGGGAACCAAAGAGTCATCTCACTTAACGGGACAACAACCTCTGAATTCTTTAAGTGTTACTAATGAATCCTTTCCTACTTTAGCAAGCTTGCTTAGCGAACCCATCACGTAAAACCTCAACAACCCTTCGCTTTAATTCTACTCGCACCTGTATATTCAATAACACCCCCCCTCTCTCATCCAATACCTCTTCATTACTCCCTGAAATTCATAATACCTCACCCCTTCTATCCTCCCTACCATCAATTCTTCCCGGAACCCATGATAAATTCCCTACCCTTCCAAATGGCACGCGAATCCTCTCTCCTAATGCGGGCCCAAGTTCTATTCCATCTACCCAATCCTCCGTCTATACCTCCGTAAATACCTTCTAATGACTTACCCACAAATGCATCTTCAGAACAACATTTAAACTCCACCCGCTGGTACAACATATAATACTTTACCCCTAATCACGGCAAAGGTTTCATCCTCCTAAGAAGACTTACGCTGAGTCTTTGCGGTACTAGGCTTGAAGCAAAGGGTATGAAGTTACAATTCATTGAACAACAAGTGAGGAAGTAGAAATGTTCGAGGACTAAGTTCCATTCATCAAACACGGGATATTGCCTAATAGGTCGCTTCACTGTCCTTTCCTGAAAAGAGTCATCAATACCATCGGGACGGGAGCGAAGTGTCGATTATACCGTATGGCAAAGGATGGACTGTTTTCAAATTCATGATTGAGGAGGAGCGCACAAATGTACTCCATGGTGGCCCTTATATGGTCTTCGAAAACCATGACGCTAAAGCCTATTAATAAGTGGGAGTTCTAATAACAGATGATTTATTCACGGACATTCCAATTGGTCACTTTCCATGACATTCCCTTCTATTCGGGAGTGCTGCCTTAGCAAGATTGCTTCACGCAGGGAAAACCTATACACTGATCAATATACTAAGGAAAGGTCAAAAATGAATTATGCAAGAGTATTAGTGGAAGAGACGTTAGCAAGGAACCTGTGAATGGAATTTGTGTCAAACTCCCGACAATAGAAGGTATACTCAAAGTGGTGAACTATGAGAACTACCCGACTTTTGCTATCATCACATGCGGCTTTGACACAATCACTGGCGGTAGAAAATCGAGGATGACGCCAACACCAAGCTCCTAAAAATCGCAATCCAGTGGTACCCCCTAGCAAAGAGAGAGTTTCTACTTGTTTGGATGCCAACAGAGGTACGGGTGGAACCAACCCTCTTTCCCCTTATCCACCACCTTCTCAACATCCCGCAGATGATGGAAACTTGATGGACACTGAAGACAGTGAGCACACACCACCTATTGTTCCTGGCACGGGAGACGCTACACGCCGCGGTTCTTCCGCATGTGTCACGACCAACCCGGCCGCGGATCGTGCCTTACCCGGCACCCAAGTACACATACATCGTAGTAAATTCCTGGAATATAAACGAGACATGAAATAATATGAAGTGAGAAACAATTTATTCGAGAAAAGTTGCCTTTCGCATATATATATATAAACTTGAACCCAACAGCTACATCCCTTTTACAAACTCGCCCACAACAAAGATTACTATGCACTTAAGAATGTTATAATAATAATGGCGGACAGGGCTCGCCATACCTCAATGTAAGTACTACAACGACAGTGGACTATACTAAAGATAAGCTCCCGAGACACTGAGCTTCCCAAAACGCTGAATCGTGGACTCCATGAGCGAGGATCAACAATCGTGTACTCTACCGCGCATGAACGCACTTCAAGGAGGTCGCATAACAGTACTAAGTATGTGAAACTAAAAATATCAGAATGAAATCACGGTAGTCTATATAAAATGTAAGACATATATGATAACCAATTTACGATGCACAATATATAAGCATTATGTCAAGTCGTGGACTCACGCCTAAAGTCATTACTCAAATATAACCACGGGTCTCATGCCCACAATATCAATCATGCCCGTGGAATTCTTCCTCACCGCCGCATCCATGATATAAAAGCACCAAGGAATACACACGAACACTCAGTCCCACTCGTGTCATAATAAAACCAGACGGTAAGTACGAAGGCATAGACGACTACTAAAACCCACAGTACTAACAATGCCATACATCAGATCACGAGGTCATTCTGCATCGCGCCACATGATCGGCGCCACCGCCTCGATCAATGCGCGCCTAATCTGAGCATACAAATGCTCAAGATAGTGTCACGACCCACTGCCCGCGGATCGTGCCTACCCCGCACCCTAGTGATACAACATCGAGAAAAACCGGGAAATAAAACTCATGAAAGAAAAATGAAATAAGAAAACAAAGCAACCCAAACGGTTACCTTTTTTGTACATAAATGAAAACTTGAGCAATATCCTTACAAACTCGCCCACAATGCTGCTGCTGCACTTCTAAGAATTTTAAAACTATAATGACGGACAGGCCGCCATGCCCTCAATGTACAAAAGTCTACTACTTCAGGAACTGCATAACAGACAAGCTTCCGAGATACGGAGCTTTCCGAGAACTGAACAACGATCCTTAGAGTGCGGATCGCCAAGCTACGTACTTCAACTCGCAGATGAACGCAGCTCTCGGCGGGGTCAGATAACAGGTACCAAGTATGTGAAACTGAAAAATACTGTAAATGAAATCATAATAGTCTATATAAAGCAGGAGACATGTATGATAACCAAACTACAGTACACAACATATAAGCAGATATGTCGTTAGACTCATGCCCGTGAAATCATCACTCAAATACAACCCGAATTTAACTCCGCACAATGGCCGCATGCCCCAAGATCTCACCTCAGATAAGCACGGCCCCGAACCGCCCCAGTGGGCCCATACCCGTGGACCATCCAACGTGGTCGGTATGCCCAAATGAGATAACAAGATAACAATCCTCGTGGAAGTATACCCGGCCACCCAACGTGTCGGTGATGTCCAAACAACTAACAAGATAATACTCATCGTGAAGCATACCCGGGCTACCCAACGTGTCAAGATGTCCAAACAACTAACAAGATAATACTCATCATGGAAGATACCCGCGGGCTACCCAACGTGGTCAAGATGTCCAAACAAATAACAAGAGAATACTCATCATGAAGATACCCGGCTACCCAACGGTCAAGATGTCCAAACAAATAACCGATAATACTCAAAGTGGACGATACTCGCGACCATCCAACGTGGTCAAGATGTCCCACAATCGATCACATAGCCGGCCCTCCACCGAGAGACACGGTAGCACAAAATCAAACACTTGCACAACAAAGGCTATCTCAACAAGCATAGGCAAGTTACACCCAACTCAAGGTACTTTCATTTTACTACAACAAAACCGGCTTTAACCCCAAAGTACTACATACATTAATCCTTTCAAAAGATCTCTTTACGAAAAGCCACCCGATACTAACGCCAGAAGGCCGACTACATTCAGTTTAAATCAAGTACTTTAAACACTTTCTTAGCACAACGTCAAGTACACCATTTAAAAACCCAAGTAACTAACCCCTTTAAGAACAAGGTACTCCTACCTTTTAAAACCAAGCTACCTTATACTTTTAAACTCAAGTTACCATTTTAAATCCAATAATAAAATCATTCTTTTGTTTCCATAAAGTCGTTATAACTAACTTCCCATAAAGCTATTATAACACTTTATGTTTTAAACCGATTTAAGACAAAACCTTGCCTTCCTTTTAAACCAAAACGCTTCAAATTCTTGAGTCTCTTTTCTTTTAGAAATCAAGTTCCTTACTTTGGAATTTTTAAGAAAATCAAAACTTGATTACAATAATTCTTTTAAAAACCAAGTACTCATTTCTCACGAAAGAGGTTTCACACTTTTCAACACCATTTAGGTCAATTATAAGTCAAGTCTCTTATCTTTTGAAATCAACAACCCATTCTTTTACCTACATAAGGTGGTTATAACCAACTTCCCATAAAGCCGTTATAACACTTTATGTTTTTAACCAACCAATTACAACTATAAGCCCTTATGAGACCAAGAGGGCTTATTCATTAACCACCGAGTACTTATTACCAACGAATAAGATTTTCCTACTCTTTCACACAATGAAGCCCTTTACACTTCATAACAAGTCAAGGCACAAAAGGGAAATCAAATTCCTTTAACACACGTGCATCTACTGCACTATATATTTCACAAATAATCATGCTGAAGAGGATAGGAAGAATCACATACCTCGCGACGATTGTCGACAATAAGCAAAATGCTCCACAATACTATCTCCCTTAAGAAGAATGTGCTACACGTAGTACTTCAATCTTATAAGGGTCATAAAACGTCTATCAATCTCTAGCTTCGAACGTAGAATAAACTAAGTGCAAGGTCCCTACATTCTACGGAAAATCGGACAGCACTTCCTTTGTTTCTACTCACAGTGCCACATTTTTCAAGGTCGAATTCAATAACCGACGCCACATTTAAGGCTCAAATAATTCAGCAAATACAAGGGGGTTACACGCCTAACAATACGTGTAAAATTCCGCCCCACAACAATACAAAAATAACCCAATACTTTCCATGCCATTCTTGGCCAACAATATAACCAATCCTAAATCTTTTCCAATTCTTTCCAATCCAAGTTCTTAGGTCTAACATGATATCTAGCCCTAGACATCTTCAACAACTACAATCCCCCTTTACAACATGTGATGTATAAATTAGTAACCAAATTGAAGTTAAAATCTTAAGGCTAACATGCCCATTTCGGTTTTCAACAAGACAACAAGATCCAAATCTATTCAACTTAAATATAACAGCCTCAGGCTCATAACTAAACTACCATAACAAGTATTAACTCAAATCCAATAGAAGGGGAAACTTTTACCTTTGGAGAAGCCCACAAAAACCCCTTTCTTCCATTTCTTCTTTCCACAAACTCGGCCCACCGCTTCCCACAAGTTTACTCCACACTTTTCCTTCTTGCCGCCTCCAACAATTTCCTCTTAGGCTAGGTTTTCTTCAAAAAAATCGAGAGAGAAGGAGAGGATTTCGGGAGGGTTTTGAAATGAAATGGCCAAGTCTTCCAAGACTTGGCCCTAAAATAGGCTCCTATTCTGGTCAAAAGGATGGGAGGGACACTTGTCACCCTCCCATAGGCTTTTAACAAAGTATCCCCGATTACTGCCACCGCAGAAAATCCGCCGGCCTCCACTTCCGAGAAAATTCTCGCATTCCGCGCCAGCACTCGCATTCCGGCCAAGGCGCGCAACCCCGCGACTCTCAGATAACCGCGCCGCCCTCAGATTCGGGCGCGCGCTGCACTTCGAACCGAAATCACCGTCACTCGCCGCACTCAAACTTGAAACTTCCATAACTTTTGACTCGATGTCCAATCGATTTAACGGTTTGTTGGCTGGGAACTAGATTTAATGGACTACACACTAGGCTTTTTAAACACCTCACAATTCTTAACAACTGGGTACAAAACTCCAAGATAGACTCAAAATCCGCCCAACACATGTTTGTCCACTTATCTTTCCACTTTCAAATCTTATACCCTCTGGTATGTTCTTATCTTATCTTCTTGAATTTACGGGGTGTAACATTCTCCCCCCCTTAGAAACATTCGTCCCGAATGTTCCTTCTAAGTCTCCAAAACGCATACGCCGGTATAGTCTTCACCACTGCACTTACAAAAGAATCCGCTTATGCCACTCATGGCCATAATATACAAATCACGCAAAACTCTAAATTCCAAATAAAGAGGGTCATCTCTAATATCACAAAACTCCTACCACTCATGGACTTATCACCCGAATATACTCCCCGTACTATGTACTCGGACAAGGATAACTAAAAAATCTTATACTCTAGCCGGCCTTACCTCTAAGGTCTCGATTGTTATAATTTCTAAAGTTCAAATTTTTATCATCCCTGCATTTACCCTTTTCACTAATCAAAGCTTCTAAATCACATTTTTAACACAAAGTTATCCGAACATAACACTTAACACATTACCATAACATCAAAGCATTCTAGTCTCTAGAGGTTAAGAATATACCAGAACTATTTCTTCACTTCTTTTTGTCGCTCTATTCATGTTCCTTCTCGCACGGCGCACAAAAGGAGAGATGAACCACCTCCGATCCCGGCGAGTCTCTACATCCGCGCTTATCTCCGGTTGGACACCGCAAAATGGCCGCTGCCGCATGCAAAACAAACTCCCATTCCAAAGACGACACTCCCATCATGGAGCCTACCACAACGCCACAACGAGGTAGTGGTGGTCCCATCCGACTAACGCCTCGCTTCCTCAAAAACTCGAAACTCGAGCCCCGACCGCCTCGACCTCCCGAACGTCCCAAGACTATGGTGGAGCACTCAGATCGGGCGGAGGCGCATAACTAGTTCGCTGAGGCCGCCGCTCGAAGGTCACCAGAGGACCTCGCCCCGGCCCTCTTCGCCGATCCCGGTTATTCCGCCGACTTACGTTTCGCCGCCGCGCATAGGCCGGACGCGGCAATGTCCATGCCCGGCCAAGAGCTACCGCTGGCATCCTCTCGCTAAATAATCATCGAGCCTGACATAATCTGCACTCTATCCTCCATATCGCCACCGTGAGCGGGGACATACCGAGCCAATGAGTCAAATCCTACATTGTACTCCGAAGGCGCCTCTTTGTCTTAGCATCAAAATCTATCGCCCGCGCCCTCTCATCCGCGAGGCAAGAAATGGCCAAGGAAAGCCTCGAGAACTCGCCCAACCACCGGAGGCATGCTCCCCGACAGCTCCCACGAATCAAACCACGACCGCAGATCACGCAAATTATGCGTAACCTAAGACCACCGACCGGTCTCCAAGCCCCGATCACTCTCACGATCCGTCAGAATCGCTTGATGAACCGCGGATCATCCTCGTGCCTCACCGTAACTCAAAGCGGCCGCAACTCGTAAAATCCCGTAGTCTCAAACTATCTCGACTTGTGAACCACGTACTATCGAATCGAATCGCTTCATCCACTTATCCTCGTGCCTAGCTACGATCCGCCAATAATCGCCATCTCTTGTAACTCCATCTCTTCGCCTGTGCCGGATCGAGGCTCAGTCCCGTGGTCTCGAGAGACCGCCGCCATTTACTCGCAGCCTCCTCACGCCGCTCTTGCCCTTCGGGCTCGTTGCCTTGCGCGAGGCATCACCGTATACAAAGAATACGCTGCAGGGTCCAACTTATAACACGCTTCTAAGGCACGATCTCAGAGTGAGAAGAATGGAAACTAATCTAAATATCTTATAGCCTCCGACATAGATGTGGTGCACAACACACGTATAATCGTGACTTACTAGATACGGTTCAGACACTTTCCGAGATTAATCGCTTCGATACCACTTTTGTCACGACCCGACTCGGCCCGTGGATCGTGCCTTACCCTCGCACCTAGTGATACAACATCGAGAAAAACCAATGAAATAAAAACTCATGAAAGAAAAAAAGTGAAATAAGAAAACAAAGCAACCCAAACGGCTACCTTTTTGTACATAAATGAAAACTTGAAGCCATCCCTTACAAACTCGCCCACAAGATTACTGCACTCTAAGAATTTTAAAACATAATGACGGACAGGGCCCGCCATGCCCCGAATGTACAAAGTCTACTACTTCGTGGAACTGCATAACAGACAAGCTTCCGAGATACGGAGCTTTCGAGAATCGAACAATGATCCTAAGAGCGCGGATCGCCAGTTATGTACCTCAACTCGCAGATGAACGCACTTTCCGGCGGGTCGATAACAGTACCAAGTATGTGAAATCAAAATATCAGAAATGAAATCATAATAGTCTATATAAAGTGTGAGACATGTACGATAACCAAACTACAATACACAACATATAAGCCATGTCAAGTTAGGGACTCATGCCCGTGAAATCATCACTCAAATACAACCCGAATTTAACCCGCACAATGGCCGCATGCCCAAGATCTCACCTCGTATAAGCACGGCCCGAACTGGCCCCAGTGGGCCCATACCTGGACCATCCAAAGTGCTCAGATGCCCAAACGAGATAACAAGATAACAATCCGTGGAAGCATACCCGGCCACCCAACGTGTCGGTATGTCCAAACAACTAACAAGATAATACTCATCGTGGAAGCATACCCTGGCTACCTAACGTGTCAAGATGTCCAAACAACTAACAAGATAATACTCATCGTGGAAGCATACCCGGGCTACCCAACGTGTCGATGTCCAAACAAATAACAAGAGAATACTCATCGTGGAAGCATACCCGGGCTACCCAACGTGTCGCATGTCCAAACAAATAACCGTGATAATACTCAAGTGGACGATACTGCGACCATCCAACGTGTCAAGATGTCCCACAATCGATCACATAGCCGCCCTCCACCGAGAGACACTCAGGTACAAAATCAAACACTTGCACAACAAAGGCTATCTCAACAAGCATAGGCAAGTTACACCCAACTCAAGGTACTTTCATTTTACTACAACAAAACCGGGTTTTTAACCCCAAAGTACTACATACATTAATCCTTTCAAAAAGATCTCTTTACGTAAAGCCACCCGATACTAACGCCGTAGTACCGACCACATTCAGGTTTAAATCAAGTACTTTAAACACTTTCTTAGCACAACGTCAAGTACACCATTTAAAAACCCTAGTAACTAACCCCTTTAAGAACAAGGTACTCCTACCTTTTAAAACCAAGCTACCTTATACTTTTAAACTCAAGTTACCATTTTAAATTCAATAATAAAATCATTCTTTTGTTTCCATAAAGTCGTTATAACTAACTTCCCATAAAGCTATTATAACACTTTATGTTTTAAACCGATTTAAGACAAAACCTTGCCTTCCTTTTAAACCAAAACGCTTCAAATTCTTGAATCTCTTTTCTTTTAGAAATCAAGTTCCTTACTTTGGAATTTTTAAGAAAATCAAAACTTGATTACAATAATTCTTTTAAAAACCAAGTACTCATTTCTCACGAAAGAGGTTTCACACTTTTCAACACCATTTAGGTCAATTATAAGTCAAGTCTCTTATCTTTTGAAATCAACAACCCATTCTTTTACCTACATAAGGTGGTTATAACCAACTTCCCATAAAGCCGTTATAACACTTTATGTTTTTAACCAACCAATTACAACTATAAGCCATTATGAGACCAAGAGGGCTTATTCATTAACCACCGAATACTTATTACCAACGAATAAGATTTTCCTACTCTTTCACACAATGAAGCCCTTTACACTTCATAACAAGTCAAGGCACAAAAGGGAAATCAAATTCCTTTAACACACGCGATCATCGCACTATATATTTCACAAATAATCATGCTGAAGAGGATAGGAAGAATCACATACCTCGCGACGATTGTCGACAATAAGCAAAATGCTCCACAGTACTATCTCCCTTAAGAAGAATGTGCTACACGTAGTACTTCAATCATATAAGGGTCATAAAACGTCTATCAATCTCTAGCTTCGAACGTAGAATAAACTAAGTGCAAGGTCCCTACATTCTACGGAAAATCGGACAACACTTCCTTTGTTTCTACTCACAATGCCACATTTTTCAAGGCCGAATTCAATAACCAACGCCACATTTAAGGCTCAAATAATTCAGCAAATACAAGGGGGTTACACGCCTAACAATACGTGTAAAATTCCGCCCCACAACAATACAAAAATAACCCAATACTTTCCATGCCATTCTTGGCCAACAATATAACCAATCCTAAATCTTTTCCAATTCTTTCCAATCCAAGTTCTTAGGTCTAACATGATATCTAGCCCTAGACATCTTCAACAACTACAATCCCCCTTTACAACATGTGATGTCTAAATTAGTAACCAAATTGAAGTTAAAATCTTAAGGCTAACATGCCCATTTCGATTTTCAACAAGACAACAAGATCCAAATCTATTCAACTTAAATATAACAGCCTCAGGCTCATTTCTAAACTACCATAACAAGTATTAACTCAAATCCAAGAGAAGGGGAAACTTTTACCTTTGGAGAAGCCCACAAAAACCCCTTTCTTCCATTTCTTTTCCGTCAAACTCGTCCACCAGCGCTTCCCACAAGTTTACCCACACTTTTCCTTCTTGTCGCCGCTCCAACAATTTCCTCTTAGGCTAGGTTTTCTTCAAAAAAAATCTAGAGAGAAGGGAGAGGATTTCCTTGGGAGGGTTTTGAAATGAAATGGCCAAGTCTTCCAAGACTCGCCCTAAAATAGGCTCCTATTCGTCAAAGGATGGAAGTGGACACTTGTCACCCTCCCATAGGCTTTTAACAAAGTATCCCCGATTTTACATCACGCAGAAATCCGCTTCTGCGCTTCCACTTCCGAAAATTCTCGCATTCCGGCCATGCCCCGCAACCCCGCGGACTCCAAGACAACCGGCGCCGCGACCAGATTCGGCCGCGCGCTGCACTTCGAACTGAAATCATCGCTCGCCGATCAAGGCACTAAACTTGAAACTTCCATAACTTTTGACTATGTCCAATCGATTTAACGGTTTGTCATATTGGGAACTAGATTTAATCTGACTACACACTAGGCTTTTAAACACCTCACAATTCTTAACAACTGGGGTACAACACTCCAAGATAGACTCAAAATCCCCAACACAAGTTTGTCCACTTATCCTTCCACTTTCAAATCTTATACTCCTTGGTATGTTCTTATCTTATCTTCTTGAATTTACGGGGTGTAATATTCTCCCCCCCTTAGAAACATTCGTCCCGAATGTTCCTTCTAAGTCTCCAAAACGCATACGCCGATATAGTCTTCACCACTGCACTTACAAAAGAACCAGTTATGCCACTCATGGCCATAATATACAAATCATGCAAAACTCTAAATTCCAGCCAAAGAGGGGTCATCTCTAATATCACAAAAACTCCCACCACTCATGGACTTATCACCCGAATATACTCCTGCACTATGTACTGACAAGGATAACTAAAAAATCTTATACTCTAGCCGGCCTTACCTCTAAGGTCTCGATTGTTATAATTTCTAAAGTTCAAATTTTTATCATCCCCAGACTTACCCTTTTCACTAATCAGGCTTCTAAATCACATTTTTAACACAAAGTTATCCGAACATAACACTTAACACATTACCATAACATCAAAGCATTCTAGTCTCTGTAGGTTAAGAATATACCAGAATTATTTCTTCACTTCCCTTTTTGTCGCTCTATTCATGTTCCTTCCTCGCACGGCGCACAAAGAGGAGATGAACCAAAGATCCGATCCCAAGGTCGAGTCTCTACATCCGCGCTATCTCTCGTTGGACAATTCCGCAAATGGCCGCCGGGCCGCATGCAAAACAAACTCCCATTCCAAAGACGACACTCCCATCACGGAGCCTACCACAACGGCCACAACGAGGTAGGGTGGTCCCATCCGACTAACGCCCCGCTTCCCAAAACTCAAACTCGAGCCCGACCGCTTCCCGAATCTCCCGAACGTCCTAAAGATCGCTGGTGGAGCACTCAGATCGCGGAGGCGCATAACTAGTTCGCCGAGGCCGCCGCCTCGAAGGTCACCAGAGGACCTCGCTGTCCCGCCTCTTCTCGATCTCGGTTATTCCGCCGACTTACGTTTCGGGTCACGCGATAGGCTCGGATGCGGCAATGTCCATGCCGGCCAAGAGCTACCAGGCATCCTCTCGCTAAATAATCATCGAGCCCGGTGACATAACAAAGGCACTCTATCCTCCATATCGCCACCGTAGCGGGACATACCGAGCCAATGAGTCAAACTCTACATTGTACTCCCGAATCAGGCGCCTCTTTGTCTTAGCATCAAAAATCTGTCGGCCGCGCCCTCCTCATCCGCGAGGCAAGAAATGGCCAAGGAAAGCCTCGAGAACTCGCCTCTAACCACCGGAGGTGCATGCTCCCCGGACAACTCCCACGAATCAAACCACGATCGCAGATCACGCACCGACGCGAACCTAAGACCGCCGACTGTCTCCAAGCCCGATCACTTTACGATCCGTCAGAATCGCTTGATGAACTCTCGCGATCATCCTCGTGCCTCGACCCGTAGAACTCGTGGGCCGCAACTCGTAAAAATCCCGTAGTCTCAAACTATTCGACTTCGGGTGAACCACGGTACTATCGAATCGAATCGCAGATTCACCTATCTCGTGTTTCAGCTACGATCCGGTCCAATAATCGGGCCATCTCTGTAACCCATCTCTCTCGCCTGTGCCGCGGATCGAGGCTCAGTGCCGTGGTCTCGTGAGACCGCCGTTGCTCTACTCGCAGCCTCCTCGCCGCTTGCCCTTCTCGGGCTCGTTGCCTTGCGCGAGGCATCACCGTATACAAAGAATACGCCGAGGGGTCCAACTTATAACACGCCTCTAAGGCACGATCTCGTGAGTGAGAAGAATGGAAACCAATCCTAAATATCCTATAGCCTCCGATTATAGATGTGGTGCACAACACACCGATAATCGTGACTCTACTAGATACGGTTCAGAGACACTTTCCGAGGATTAATCGCTCGATACCACTTTTGTCACGACCCGACTGGGCCCGCGGATCGTGCCTTACCTGCACCCTAGTGATACAACATCGAGAAAAACCAATGGAAATAAAACTCATGAAAGAAAAGTGAAATAAGAAAACAAAGCTAACCCAAACTGGTTACCTTTTTGTACATAAATGAAAACTTGAATAGCTATATCCCTTACAAACTCGCCCACAACAAAGCATGCACTCTAAGAATTTTAAACCATAATGACGGACAGGCCCCGCCATGCCCCGAATGTACAAAAGTCTACTACTGTGGAACTGCACCACGTGACAAGCTCCTGAGATACGGAGCTTTCGAGAATCAACAACGATCCTAAGAGTGCGGATCGCAAGTTATGTACCTCAACTCGCGGCATGAACGCAGCCCCGGCGGTCGCATAACAGTACCAAGTATGTGGCGAAAAATACCAGAAATGAAATCATAATAGTCTATATAAAGCAGGAGACATGTCGATAACCAAACTACAAGACACAACATATAAGCAACATGTCAAGTTAGGGACTCATGCCCGTGAAATCATCACTCAAATACAACCCGAATTTAACTCGCACAATGGCCGTGCGCCAAGATCTCACTCTCAGGTATAACCGCCCTAGCGTGGCCCATACCCGTGGACCATCCAACGTGTCGGTATGCCCAAATGAGATAACAAGATAACAATCCTCGTGGAAGATACCCGGCCACCCAACGTGTCGGTATGTCCAAACAACTAACAAGATAATACTCCGTGGAAGATACCCGTGGGCCACCCAACGTGTCGGTATGTCCAAACAACTAACAAGATAACAATCATAATGGAAGCATACCCGTGGGCTACCCAACGTGTCAGTATGTCCAAACAAATAACAAGAGAATACTCACTGTGGAAGCATACCCGTGGGCTACCCAACGTGTCAGTATGTCCAAACAAATAACCAGATAATACTCAAAGTGGACGCATACTCGTGGACCATCCAACGTGTCAGTATGTCCCACAATCGATCACATAGCCGGCCCTCCACCGAGAGACACGGTAGCACAAAATCAAACACTTGCACAACAAAGGCTATCTCAACAAGCATAGGCAAGTTACACCCAACTCAAGGTACTTTCATTTTACTACAACAAAACCGGGTTTTTAACCCCAAAGTACTACATACATTAATCCTTTCAAAAGATCTCTTTACGTAAAGCCACCCGATACTAATACTCGTAGTACCATCACATTCTGAGTTTAAATCAAGTACTTTAAACACTTTCTTAGCACAACGTCAAGTACACCATTTAAAAACCAAGTAACTAACCCTTTAAGAACAAGGTACTCCTACCTTTAAAACCAAGCTACCTTATACTTTTAAACTCAAGTTACCATTTTAAATCCAATAATAAAATCATTCTTTTGTTTCCATAAAGTCGTTATAACTAACTTCCCATAAAGCTATTATAACACTTTATGTTTTAAACCGATTTAAGACAAAACCTTGCCTTCCTTTTAAACCAAAACGCTTCAAATTCTTGAGTCTCTTTTCTTTTAGAAATCAAGTTCCTTACTTTGGAATTTTTAAGAAAATCAAAACTTGATTACAATAATTCTTTTAAAAACCAAGTACTCATTTCTCACGAAAGAGGTTTCACACTTTTCAACACCATTTAGGTCAATTATAAGTCAAGTCTCTTATCTTTTGAAATCAACAACCCAATCTTTTACCTACATAAGGTGGTTATAACCAACTTCCCATAAAGCCGTTATAACACTTTATGTTTTTAACCAACCAATTACAACTATAAGCCCTTATGAGACCAAGAGGGCTTATTCATTAACCACCGAGTACTTATTACCAACGAATAAGATTTTCCTACTCTTTCACACAATGAAGCCCTTTACACTTCATAACAAGTCAAGGCACAAAAGGGAAATCAAATTCCTTTAACACACGTGCATCTACTGCACTATATATTTCACAAATAATCATGCTGAAGAGGATAGGAAGAATCACATACCTCGCGACGATTGTCGACAATAAGCAAAATGCTCCACAATACTATCTCCTTAAGTTAATGTGCTACACGTAGTACTTCAATCCTATAAGGGTCATAAAACGCCTATCAATCTCTAGCTTCAACGTAGAATAAACTAAGTGCAAGGTCCCTACATTCTACGTAAAATCGGACAACTTCCTTTGTTTCTACTCACAACGCCACCTTTTCAAGGCGAATTCAATAACCAACGCCACATTTAAGGCTCAAATAATTCAGCAAATACAAGGGGTTACACGCCTAACAATACGTAAAATTCCGCCCCACAACAATACAAAAATAACCCAATACTTTCCATGCCATTCTTGGCCAACAATATAACCAATCCTAAATCTTTTCCAATTCTTTCCAATCCAAGTTCTTAGGTCTAACATGATATCTAGCCCTAGACATCTTCAACAACTACAATCCCCCTTTACAAGGTGTTCATGGGTCCAAGAGTAATCATGTCTTGTTTGATTCAAAGTCAGTTGAAAGCATTGATGGTACTCCTATCCCCAAGAAGTTCAACGCGGGAGTCAAGAGAGCAAACTTCAATGCCCCGGGAAACGATGTGACTAATCCTATTACGGGTCGAGTCTTGGGTCAGAAGGCTAAGGCGGGTCACGAGGATAACAATGTTACTAGGAATATGCATTCTATGCAAGGATCAAGATCAGATGTGGAATACGAAGGGGTTTCTATCCCTAAGGATTCTAACGTCATTATTGAGGGTGCCGAGGCGTCACACATTAATGCCGCGGGTATCAACATTACACTCACAACCACGGGCCTTTATGATGATCTGATTTCCAAGGCGGGGCAGGGGGATAACCTAGGGGCATTAACTACCCCCGTTTTACAAGGAGCTAAGTCAGTGGTGTGTTCTAACATTTTTATTGAAGGTGCCGAGGCGTCGCACATTTATGAGGCGGGTACCAATGACTCTCTCATAACTCCGGGACTTTATGATGGTCTTAGTTCCAAGACGGATCAGGGGGATAATCTAGGGGCATTGACTACTCACGTTACACAAAGATCCAAGTCAATTGTGAGAAACAAAGCTATTTCTATGTCCAAGGAGCCTAGGAACTCCATAACCATCAATAATGCGAGAGCCGAGGGGTCAGCATTGAATGAGGCGGGATTCAAAGTGCCCTCTCGTGATACTAGACAACAACCCTGCATTTCTTTAAGTGTCACCAACGGCCTTCCTACTTTAGCTAGTTTGCTAAGTGGAGCCAATCTCAAGAATCACAACACTCCTTTCTGCTTTAACACTTCCTCGGATTCGAGTAGAGTCCTAAACATCCCCCCTCTCTCATCTAATACCACTTCACTACTTCTTGAATTTCACAACACCACACCCCTTCTATCTCCTCTTCCTTCTATTCCTTCTGAAAACCAACACAAATTCCCTACCCTCCCAAATGGCACGCAAATCATCTCTTCTATTGCGGGCCCAATCACACTCCCTTCTACCCTTCCTCCGCCTATACCTCCAGATATACCTCCCAATGATTTACACACTAATGCACCTTCTAAACCACATCATATCCCTACCACGGCCACAACTCACAACAATCTTCCCCCAAACCATGGCAAAGGTCCCTTCCCTCCTAAAAAGACTTATGCTGAGTCTTCATGAACCAGATCGAGGCAAAAGGTATGGTTACAATTTATTGAACAACAAGGAGGAAGTAAATATAGAACGAGGATGAAGTTCCTTTCATAGAAACACGGGGCTATTGCCTAATAGGTTGCTTCACGGTCCTTTCCTGAAGAGAAGCATTGAATACGATTGTGAAAGGACGGGAGTTAAATGTCAGATATACCATACGGCAAAGTGCCGATGTTGTTCAAATTCATGACGGAGAAGAGCGCACTAATGTACTTCACGGAGGCCCTTATATGGTCTACGGAAAACCATGATGCTCAAGGCTATCAATAAAGGAGTTCTTATAACTGATGATTTGTTTATGGACATTCCTATTCGGGTCACTTTCCTGACATTCCCCTTTCTATTCGAGGTAACGCCTTAGTAAGATTGCTTCACGGTAGGAAAACCTCTTTACACCACTCAATATACTAAGGAAAGGTCTAAAATGAACTATGCAAGAGTTCTAGTGGAAGTGGATGTTAGCAAGGAGCCGATAATGGATTTTGTCGTCAATCTCCCGATAACGTAAAGTATACTCAAAGGGTAAACTATGAGAATTACCCGACTTTTGCTATCATTGTGCGGCTTTGACACAACCACTTGAAGTGTAGGAAGTCGAGGATGATGTCAACATTGAAGAAGCTCCAAAACACGCAATCGAGGTACCCCAACAACAAGGATGATTCTTTTCGTTTGAGGGTCAACAAAGGTACGGGTGGAACCAACCCTCCCCCCCCCTCATCCACCAACTTCTCAACATCCCGTAGATGCTGATAACTTGATGGACATTGAAGAAACTGTGTACACAACACCTCCTGGTACCGGAAACTTGGGAGAAGTATCACATGTCGCGGGTCCTCGGCTTTGGGTCATTCGGCCCATCATGTTCATGGATTCTCTAGCAAAGTCCTCACCGCCTAATTCTCACAATGGCAAGACACAACATGTTAGGATGAGGGTGAGTCAAAACATTCGATTCGAGATGCCTATGAACCCGCCACCTTCATTGGATGAAGTTACATACAACGGCTACGGAAAAGGCTCATCTTGTGTCAAGTAACGTTAACTTTGAACGCGGAACATAGCTTGGCCGGTACACAAGTTATGGCTTCCAAGAACAAAGATGATGGATGGCAAGAGGTTTTGTCCAAAAGAATGGGCCAAAAGCGTGGGAAGCGAAGGCAGCTAAGCGGAGGTGCTAATAAAACCTCTTTTGTTTCCTTATGAAAATACTTTGTTGAATGTCCGTGGTCTTTGCGGACAAAGTGGATAGGGCGCCACGCAAGCTCTAGTGTGTAGTATCACAAAACAGCATGACGCGCTATGATTTGTCTATTGGAAACTAAGCTATCACAACCAAGGACGTAGTCTTTCTACTCAAAGATTCAAAGCGTGGAAGTTTTGCTCAAATTTGGAATTCATCGGAGGCGGAGAATGCTATTACTTTGGGATCCATCCGTGGTTTGTCAAGCGCTTGGTATGGACTCAAAGATATCCATGTCCAGCAAGTTGCAATATAACACAAGTGTCCTTCCTTGCTACATTTGTGTACCCGTTTATAGCATCTCGATAGAAGGATGCTTTGGCATCACCTTTCTCACTGGGCGTTGGCATCAATAAGCCTTGGATGATTATGGGAGATTTTAACACTTACTGCAACCCTAATGATAAGGTGGGGTCCTCCTCTCACACCTTATGCACTTAGGATCTTGGAGATTTCAGAATTCTCATGGACTAAGACGCTCCTTCATCCTGCCTTCTACACTGGACGAATGGTTCGACGGTCTAAGCTTGATAGAGTGTTGATGAATCAAAATTGGAGTGATTTGACCTTAGAATGCAAGGCCAATTTCATGCCTATGGAGCCTGCCTCGGACCACCTCCCGTGATAGCCACGATTATCGCATCCTATAATGTTGGGAAACGCCCTTTCAAGTTCATGAATATGTGGCTTTCACCCACCTTTGAGAACATTATGACTTCATGTTGGAGACAAGACATATGGGTACTTTCAATTGTCCTTGCTTCCAAATTGAAAGCCTTGAAGCAACCTTTAAGGGCTTTGAACATAAGTGACTTTGGAGGTATCGAACAAAGAGCAAAAGGGCAAACATAGAGTTCAAGGAGGCTATCAATGCACACATGGAAAATCCCTTTGACGAGGAGCTTAAAGCCAAGGTTAAGTCCTCAAGAGCTAGACCAAACACCCATCGAAGTGAAAGACACTTCATAAGGCGTAAGTCAAGACAAGCACTTGATTGGAAGTGATAGATGTTCCAAATACTTTCATAGTTTGATCAAAAGGAGTAATGTCGTGAACTCCATTAACTTTCTTGTTAAAGCTAATGGTATTATCACTACATCACCGTAAGAAGTCGTAAGTTGCTTGTTGAATTTTACAAAGATCTATTAGGTACTTCCCACCCACTACCAACTTTGATCCCGATGTGTTCAACTATGGCCCAAAGTCGAGTGAAGAAGAGATTACTTTTGCATTTCATCACCCCAAAGGAGATTTGGGAAGCACTCTCGATATAGGCAATGACAAGTGCACTGACCGGATGGTTATACTACCGCCTTCTTCAAGAATAGATGGAAAGACGCGGGCCATGATGTTGTAAGACGTGTCCAAGAGTTCTTCTCACCGAGTTCTTTGAAGCGTGTAAATCATACCATCATTACCGCTACCAAAAACTGACCATGATCCCAAGGTAAATGATTTCGTGCCCATCGGATTGACTAATGTGATCTATAAGATCATCACAAAGATTCTAGCTAACAGAATGGCATTGATCCTTCCTTCTCATCGACAAATCCCAGGGCTTTTGTGAAAGGAAGAAACATGATGGACAACGATATGTGGCACAAGAGCTTGTGAGAGGATTTAATAGAGCCGCAGTCTCACCAAGACGTATGCTTACGGTGGACCTTCAGAAAGCATTCGACATCTCTGAGCTTCCTCGAATTGGTACTAAGAAGTCTAAAATTTCCGCAGATTTACAAGATGGATCATGGAATGTGTTAGCTCAACCTCCTTCTCCCTTTCTATCAATGGTGAGCTACATGGATACTTCAAAGGAAAGCGGCCTAAGACAAGGTGATCCTATGTCCCTACTCTCTTTATCTTGTGCATGGAATACCTCTCAAGGTCGCTTAAAATGAAGGTGAGGCAAGAGCTTTCTCATATTTTCCAAAGTGTAAGAAATTGGGCATTACTCATCTAGCATTCGCGGATGACCTCATGCTTTTGCCAAAGGAGATATATCTTCACTGGGATTCTTATGGATTGTCCGGAAGAGTTGGAGGCTGCCTCAGGATTAACTCTTAACCCGCTAAATCCTCTGCCTACTTAGCGGAATGCATTACGATTCGGGACTTGATATTGACCAGTGGGTTTCGCCATTGGAAGCTTTCCAAGATGCGATACTGGGGATCCCTTTGTCCCCAATTTCAGTCTCGGTGGATCAATTTGCCCATTCACTAGTGCTATTTCGAATTACATTCAGAAACGGGGGCATCACACCTTTCTTACGCCGGTAGTCGAACTAATCAGTCGGTCGCCCGGGTTGAGAGCTTTGGTTCCGGCACTTCCTATCCCGCCACTATTATCAACAAGGTACGGCCTGCTTGTATTCAATTCTTATGGGAGGAAACCACCAAGAGTTGCTTGGGATATCATTTGCTTGCCTCAAAGGGCGTGGCTTGGGTCTTATGAACATCAAGGAATGGAATCATGCCCCGCTATCCAGACGATTTGGCAAACTCACACTAAGCCGATTCTCTACGGGTCCAATGGATCAATAGCCACTATTTGAGAGATATTACAATTTGGGACTATGAGGTACGCCCTGTGGACTCCTTTATTCAAAAAGATTTGTGGGATTCGCGACAAATTTGTTTCTATCTTTGGTAGCCATGGTGATGCTATTGACTTTACAAAATGTTGTGCCAACGGTATATTTGATTCAAGCTCAGATATGATATCTTGCGACTCCGCAAGCTAAAAAGCCTTGGATGTCACAAATTTGGAAAGGATTCATTCCTCCCAAATTCTCTTTTACTATGTGGCTAAATTGCGTAAAGCGGTTAGCTACAAAGGATACTCTATCATTTCTCAACTTGGAGGATAAATCTTGCGGATTCTGCAAGCAAGCTAATGAAACAAGGGAACACCTCTTCTTTGCACCTATACACACATGATTTGGAAGAGCATAAAAGATTGGTTGGGTATTAGAAGAGAGATGACAATCGTTGAAAGCTCCCTTAAATGGATTAAGAAAGAACACCATGACAAGCATCCGAGCCAAAGCTATTTTGCTTACTTTTTGCATAATGGTTTATGAGATTTGGAGGGCAAGAAACACAATGCTCTTTGAAGGCACAAGCTTGCAGAAGAGGTCATTGCAAGAATCAAAACAACATCTTATGTAGTTCTCTATGATTTTATCCCCTCTTGTAATGACACCTTTTGAGTGACCACCCTCCTCTATCTCTTCTTGTTTGCATTACGTTGAGGCTCGAGATACCTCAACGACCGATCAGAGCCACTTCCTTTCAAGTATTAGTAATAATATTTGCATTTACCTAAAAAAAAAATAAAAAAAAAAAAAAAAAAACATGTGATGTCTAAATTAGTAACCAAATTGAAGTTAAAATCTTAAGGCTAACATGCCCATTTCGGTTTTCAACAAGACAACAAGATCCAAATCTATTCAACTTAAATATAACAGCCTCAGGCTCATTTCTAAACTACCATAACAAGTATTAACTCAAATTCAAGAGAAGGGGAAACTTTTACCTTTGGAGAAGCCCACAAAAACCCCTTTCTTCCATTTCTTTTCCGTCAAACTCGTCCACCAGCGCTTCCCACAAGTTTACCCACACTTTTACTTCTTGCCGCCGCTCCAACAATTTCCTCTTAGGCTAGGTTTTCTTCAAAAAAAATCTAGAGAGAAGGGAGAGGATTTCCTTGGGAGGGTTTTGAAATGAAATGGCCAAGTCTTCCAAGACTTGGCCCTAAAATAGGCTCTTATTTTGGTCAAAAGGATGGGAGGGACACTTGTCACCCTCCCATAGGCTTTTAACAAAGTATCCCCTGATTTTCGCCTGTTACCGCAGAAAAATCCCGCCTCGGCGCTTCCACTTCCGAGAAAATTCCCTGCATTCCGTGCCGCGCCCCGCATTCCGCCGCAACCCCGCAGACTCAAGACAACCGGCGCCGCTGCCCGCATCCGGCGCTGCACTGCACTTCGAACTGAAATCATCTTCGCTCGATCACAAGACCAAACTTGAAACTTCCATAACTTTTGACTGATGTCCAATCGATTTAACGGTTTGTTGCGTTGGGAACTAGATTTAACTGACTACACACTAGGCTTTTTAAACACCTCGCAATTCTTAACAACTGGGGTACAACACTCCAAGATAGACTCAAAATGGCCCAACACATGTTTGTCCACTTATCTTTCCACTTTCAAATCTTATACTCCTTGGTATGTTCTTATCTTATCTTCTTGAATTTACGGGGTGTAACAATAGGCCACCTAGGCCCGCATGAGGTATTCCTCGCATCGAGGGTAGCTACTCCCCGGCATCCTCCTGGACTCTCGTAGTCCGCATGGCCACATAGACCGCATGAGGTAATTACCCCACACTAACTCGAACTCGTTGCTCCGCATAGGTCCCCTGGACCCGCATGAGGCATCCCTCGCATCGGGGGGCAGCTTAGCCCCCGGTATAACATGTCAAGAGGTGAGTGGTATAATACTAACATAACGGCTTATCGTTAAACAATATAAGTACAATCAAGGGAAACCCCTTTACACAAACATCACAAGACACTAACACACGTAGCATCCTAACATGTTTACTTATCAAACCAACAAGAAAGCATTACAAGGCTATCACAAACCAACATAGTCAAGTTATTCACACAAGGTACTTTCTACTTTATGTCAACAAGTTCGGGTTTTTATCCCCAAAGTACTTCATACATTAACTCTTTAAAAACCAAGTACTCATTGCTCACGAATGAGGTTTCACACTTTTTAACAAAATTCATATCAAGTCAATTAAGTCAAGTCTCTTATCTTTTAAGATCAAGTCTCTTAACTTCTAAAGATTCATAGATCATAGTTTTAAACACTTAACAACGTAATCTCCTTTTTAAAACAATTTGAGTAACATATGCCTTATGTGTGAGTAGGTTATTCTTGTTTATAACAATCTTATTAAAGCAGCCATGATCTAGGAAATGTAATATAATTTTGTCTTATCTTAGCTTCTATGCAGATGGAGGTTTCTACTGGTTTTAATAGTCCTTAATTAATCAATACATTTTCCTTTATTAGCGCAGTTGGTTTGTTCGATACTTATTCTCATTTCGAAATCAATATAAGGCTTTCATAAACTAAGTTAACTGCTCATTTTATCTCTCTTAAGTCGTTATACCTAACTTCCCATAAAGCTAGTATAACACTTAAGCTTTTAAAACCAAGTATTACTCTTCTTTCAAAAACGATTCTTAATTCTTTTGAAATACTTCAAGATTTTTATTATTTAAAACTCAAGTCAAAAGACATCGAAGTAAAACCACGCTCGGTCAACACACGACGTCTACCGATTTATATATATATTCTTTTAAAATATCATGCTCAAGAGGATAGGAAGAATCACATACCTCCTCGGCGAAATCCACCTGCCAAGTCGAATATGTCGCGCGCAGAGTATCAACCTATAATAGTCAAATACGTCTATCAACGTCTAGACTACTCTGTAGAATAATCTAAGCAGTAGGTTCTTAATTCTACGGAAAAAATTGGGCAGCACTTCCCTACCCGTCAAACTACTCAGGTCTACTGTAAATACAGTCCTATGTAAGTACAGTTCAATTCTCTCCTCTAATACCATCCTTCTATATATCTTATACTCATTTCTATACTACTACAGTATGTAATTTCCAATTACAATAGAAGGACAAAGATATTTACCTCGATAAGCCCAAAATTATCCAAGATTTATGTCGATCCTGAGCAAGGTTTAGCTCCTACTCCGTGCGCTCCAACCCGCTCCAAGCAACCCTTATACGCTCCTAACCAACTCCTTCTTAAGGACCAACCTAAACAAGTGAAGAACACTAAGGTTCTTGTCCTCACAACTCTCGGCCAAGGTGAGGCTTTAGGGGCTAGGGTGTGAAATCTTTTCTAACTTTTGGTTAATAATCTTCCTAATACACTAAGGAAGAACACTTAAGAGTTTAGGAATTTTTGGACAAAGTTTGGTTAAGGGGGAGGGGTGTGGGACGAGAACTATCAAGAGGGGTTTCACAGAGCTTCTAGGAAGGGGGTGTTGGGCGAGAACTTCTCAAAGGGAGAGGGATTTTAAGACTTGAAATTTTTTATGGGATGAAGAAGTCTTGCTAGCAAGGCGGGTATTTATAGAACCACAAATGGCCAAGATTAAAACAAATGGAAGGTGTAGATGTGGTAGCATGTTCAAGTCAGGACTTCCACCAAGAGTCCACCACAAAGTTGGGACATAAGTCCACCACAACATTGGGACATATGTCCCCACAATGAGCCAAGTGGCCTCCCACTTGCTCAAGAAAAACGTCCACCATGCCTCCCCCACATGCCCAAAAAACGCACCTACCTACTCCCACTCACCCAAAGAAAATATCTTCCAAGACTTTGACCATTTGACCTTGTCTACTTGGCCACCATTTCTTCCAACCCATGCCAACTAAGGGTGACACATGTCGCCCTCCAATTGGTCCAAAATATTTCGTCTCTCGGAAAAATCCGTAATCGGTTAAAATATTAAAAACGTAGAATTTCCTTCACAAGGTTCGGAATCTTTTCCGTCGAAAGTTCACAATTTCATCCTTAACCTAATTAGGGCTTGTACAAACGTACGTACGTCCTCACATACATACTCTGGAAAATACGGGGTGTAACATTCTCCCCTCCTTAGAAACATTCGTCCCGAATGTTCCTTCTCAAGACAGATAACGATAAAGTTCCTCATAGCTTAACCATTTTGCAAATGCCACACATGGCCACAATACAACACACGCAAAATACTTAAATCCAAGTCCACAAGGAACCACCTCTAGCATCACAAAAGCTCCCACCCAAGGTCTAAAAGATATTCCCTTCGCACCTTTACTTCACATAAGAACTGATCACTTCTATTCTCTTACTCGTCGTACCCTCCTCGTATACTCGAACACTTCCTAAATAAACTTACCACCTTCCTGTTATTGCTTCAGTTTCCAAAATCTTGGGGTCACTATCTCCAACTTGGTCATCATTAACCGGGAACACTCTGGATGGATCTTCGATACCTTTCCGAACATAGCAACATGAAAGACCGGACGCATCTTCCTAAGTCGGATGGCAATGCTAACTTAGGCAACCCGCCTATTATCCAAATGATCTGAAACGCCAAGGTACCTCGGGCTAAGTTTCCCTTTCCAAATCTCGTCACGCTTCCGGTGGTACTTCAAGAAAACCCACCGGCAACTCCAAGTGTCGACGCCGATTATCCGCGACGACTTCTGACTCGAGTCGCCAATAACCGCTCTGGATAAGCTTCACCTTATCCATCGCCATTGTATCAAGTCCGACTAACTATCTCAACCTTGCCAACATCGAACCAATCGATCGGAACCTACACTTCCGCCCATACGAGGCTTCATAAGGCGACATCCGAAAACTGGAATGGTAGCTATTATAATACTCACTCAACAAGAGGCATATAATCCTCACTGCTACTCCTGAAATCAAAACACCAGCCCGAGGGTGAATTGTCACGACCAGCGGGCGTGATCGTGCCTTACCGGGCACCCTAGTGACACAACATCGTAGTAATCGAACATAAAACTATACAAGACATATTATGAAATATGAAACAATAATATGAGAAGAACTTGCCTTTCGGCATATATATAAATGACAACTTTAAACATGAACAGTTTAATCCTTTTTACAAACCCGCCTACACAAAGATTACTGCACTTAAGAATGATATTAACAACGGCGGGATGGGTTCCCGCCAAACCCCGAATGTAAACACTTACTACGACAGGGGACTATACCACTAATAAGCCTCCGGAGAAACGGAGCTTCCCAAACGCTGAACTGTGACCCTGAGAGCTAGGATCAACGACTGGTGTACCTCAACCTGCGGCATGAACGGCCCGAAGGAGGTCAAGACAACAGTGCAGTATGTGAAACTAAAATATAAATCAGTAAATGAAATCATAGTAGTCTATACAAAGCGGGAGACATGTATGATAACCAAACTACGCTTTTACCATAACTAAGCAAATATATCAAGTCGGGACTCACGCCTCAAGTCATCACAAAGAACATAACAATGGGTCTCACGCCTAACATCAATCGTGCGTGGGACATTCCTCACCGCGGCGGTTTATGATATAAAAGCACCAAGGAACACATATGAACACCAGTCCCACGTGCCATAATAACACTGCGGTGAGTAATGCAAGGCATAGCCGACTACTAACACTCGCACTAACAAGGTCATGAATCGTATTACGAGATCTGTCTGCACCGTCCACATGATCAAAGCGGCCACTTGCGCAGATCTAATGCGCGCGTCTAGTCTCGAACTTCCGCGACTCGCGATAGGCCAATCTCATCGCCCGCATGAGGAGGTATTCCGCATCGAGGTAGCTACTCCGGATCGCCCCGGACTCGCGTCCGCATGGCCAGGACGCGTGACCACAAGGCCGCGATCTGCTCCGAACTCTCGCAGCTTCGTGATAGCCCGGGACTGCGTGAGGTATCTCGAATCATGGTCCATCGACTACCGAGTCTACCCCAGACGGAGGGTTTAACCCCTAATCATCACAAGAGATGAATGCCACAATACTATCATAACGATGGATAGTTAATAAGCACAATCGCGGAAACCCTTTACACAAACATCACAAGATACTAACACACGTAGCATTCTAACACGCTTACTTATCAAAGCAACAAGAAAGTATTACAAGGCTATCACAAACCAATACAATCAAGTTGTTCACACAAGGTACTTTCTACTATATGTCAATAAGTTCGGGGTTTTATCCCCAAAGTACTTCATACATTAACTCTTTTAAAAGGTACGTTACTTTACAATGTCACATAATACCCGTAGTATAAAAATAGAGTGATCATCTTTTAAAGTAAATCAATTCCTTCTCTTTGTAACATCAAGTAGCAACATTCCTTTCCAATGTTTAATTTTTCCTAATTTCCAATGTTCAAGTTTCTCATTTTTTTTAGAAAGGATTCGTAGTTCATAGTCTTATTCATTTAAGAATATAATTCTCCTTTAAACTATCTAAGAAACATAAGCCTTATATGTGAGTAGGATATCTTCTTTATAACAATCTTATTACAAATGGCCATGATCTAGGAAATATCATTTTGTCTCATCTTAGCTTCATGCAGATGGAAGTTTCTCTGGTTTTAATAATACTTAATTACTCAAAACATTTCCTTTTATTAACGCCGCAGTTGGTTTGTCGATACACATTCGATTTCAAATCAAGAAAACATTCTTAAGCCGTTATACCTAACTTCCCATAAAGCTAGTATAACTCTTAAGTTTTCAAAAACCAAATATTGCTACTTCTTTCAAAATGATTCAAAAATCTTTTGAAATACTTCAAGTTCTTTATTAACATATAACAAGCCGCTTATAGTTCAAATCGCTTACCTTTTAAAAACCACAAGTATTTTCTTAACAACATAAAGTCGTTATAACCAACTTCCCATAAAGCCGTTATAACACTTTATGTTTTAAACCAATCAAATACATTTAGCACGTACGCGTCTACCGCACTACATAGTTCACACATATCATGCTGTAAGAGATAGGAAGAGGTTCACATACCTCGCGACGAGTATCGACTAATAGCAAAACGCCCAAGTACTTCCAAACGCCGGCTACTCCTGCCAAGTAGATCGCGCCACACGAGTACTTCAACCTATAAGGCCACAAGGCGCTTATTAACATCTAGATCTTATCGTAGAACATTCTACGAAAATTCGGCACCTCCCCGCAAGCGTAAATCTCCTCTCTATCGAGGCCGCCAAGCCAACCGCGGGGTTATACATCTAACCCTAACTGCACAATTCTACTCCACGGCACTACTACACAAGTCTCTTCAGAATACACCCCATGTAATTACAATTCAAGATTCTTCTTTAATTTCGTGCTTAAGTCGCAAGACATTGCCGATAACAACGTTCAATACTATATATAGTATACTTCAACTATAATATCTAACAACATGTAATTTCCAATTACAATAGGGGGACAAGATATTTACCTCGATAAGCCCATAATTATCCTAGCTTAAAGTCGATCCCGGGCAATCGTTTAGCTCCAACTCAGCGCTCCAACCCGCTCTAAACCACCCTTAGAAGTTCTAACCAACTTCTACACGATCTAACTATGGAGATTTTCCTAGGGTTTCGGTTTTGTGACTGACGGGAAGTATAATAGTATTTCTGGGTTTTTCGTATAGGTATAACCTTAGAATACACAAGGTATATGGCTAAGGTAATTTGGGCATTATAACAATACTTTTGAGAGTATTTCTATCAAGAGGAGGGTATTTATACGAAAACGACTAGGCTAGGGGGGGGGGGTACCCCACGGCCACACTACTAGGAGGGGGGGGGCACTACTCTCGGCTAGCACCCCTAGAGGGGGGGGGTGCTCTCGGCCACTAGGGGGGGAGGCCCTTGGCCGAACTCAACACAAGGGAGGGAGGAGGATTTAACACTTAGAATTATTTGGAATGGATGAAGAAGTTCATCAAAGGGATGGGTATTTATAGCACAAGCCTTGGCCAACCAATGGCCAAGATCAATCCATGTGTTAGGCAAGTGTAGGACTAGGATCAAGCCAAGTGCACCCTATCTCTACTCCACAAAACATGGCACAAAACAAGGCACAAAACAAGGCACAAAACAAGGCCAAGAAAGCTAGCCAAAACGCCCCACTTTCGCCAAGCAAACCGCCTAAGGTGTTCAATGAGAGGTGCCAAGTGGCGCCTCTTGTTGGTCCAAAATGTTACGCCTCTCGGAAAAATCCGCATAAAAATTAAAAATGGCATAGTCGGAAATTCCCTACGAAAGTCGTGAAAACGTTTCGTCTAAAAACGACTCTAATCGGGTGTTGTGAACAAATAAATTTCGCCAAGCCTAAATCACAAGTTCAAATTTTCTACGCACGCCCCACGCATACTGGAAATACGGTATAACATTCTCCCTCCTAGAAACATTCATCCCGAATGTTCCTTCTAAGTCTCTAAACAAGCGGCGCCAGATAGTCTTCACTACTATACTTACGAACCGTCCCGCCACATCCGCCACGTAAAACACTGCGCACATAAAAACTTACATCCAAGTCCACGAGGAATCACCTCTATCATCACCACAAACACCTCTCTCCGGGGTCTAAAATATACTTCCTTCGCACCTTCTCCTTACAAAAGAAATGATCACATCTATGCTCGCCATACATGCTCGCTTCTTCCCGATACCACTTTTGTCACTTTGCCGCGAGGTTCTAGTGTCACTCCGGCGACCCAACAATTGGTATCGGACTACATGTGATCCCTGAGGCCGCCGTGACACTCGAACTCTTACCACATTACGATACGGCCTTTCAAGACTCGGGGTTACTATCTCTAACGTGGTCATCATTAACTGGGAACACTCTGGATGGATCTTCGATACTTTCCGATCCTAACAATACGAAAGACCGGACGTACTGCCTCCTAAGTCGGACGGCAAATGCTAATATATAGGCAACCTGGCCTATTTCTCACATGAACTCAAAAAGACCCAAAATAACTCGGGCTACGTTTCTCGGTTTTCCAAAACTCGTCCCACCTAACCGGGTGGTACCTTCAAGAAGACCGACCGTCAACCTGAACCCTAAGCGTCGTCGCCGATTATCCGCACGATACCTCTGAGCTGCCAGAACTTCTTCTAGACAAGCTTCTCACTATCCACAGTCTGCTGGAACAAGCCTGAACCAACTGTCTGAACCTTGCCAACATCGAACCAATCGACCGGCAACTTACACTTCCGCCCCTACAAGGCTTAATAAGGCGACATCCGAACACTGAAATGGTAGCTTAAACACTCCCTCCACCGGAGACAACAATCTTCACAACTACCCCTGAAATACACACCGCCCGGTGGCGAACGCGATCGAGACTCACGAAGTTCTTAACCTCGCGGTAAAACTTCCAGAAAAACGAAAATAGCCACACGGGCTTTGCACGACATAAGGTGAAGGTAGGCACCTCGTGCAGCCTTACAACCTTCGATATAACATCTCGCATAACCTCTGCGAAGCGGTCGAACGAAGAACACGATGGGCTGCCCCCATCGACCACCACCGGTCGAACGATCCACGAACTCGTCTGTTTGGTTAACTAAACTCGGGCCTAACACCTCGTGACCTATCACAAGGCGGGACCACCACAACCCGACCACCAAACAAAGCCGCGGGTTGACCCGCAACGTGGCTCAACCCACCCGACGCGCACCATACTAGCTCCCCCTAACAATCTCACTAATCACGTTACGAAAAGCCTAGCGGTCTTCTTAGCTCAACTACCCTCTTTCATTCCACACTACTCAGGGACTAATCCCACAAGACTAACCCACGTGCACTATGCACTCCTATAAGGGTCAAACATAAACAATACATCTTTTACTCGAGAGGGCCTTACCTCTAAGGTCTCTACGTATACACCTCTAAGGCTCACACCTTCTCTATCCCCCAAATCTTACTCTGCTAACCCACCATGATTTCTAATCACAACTAACACACCGCTATCGAACATAGCACTTAAGGTATACTCACCTTATCACATAAACAAAACTCTAGAGGTTAAAGATATATCTATATCTATCGCTTCACTCCTTAGTCGTTCTAATCAAACTCGCCTGTAGGCGCATAGCTAAGGAAGATGACAAACTACCCACGATTACGAAGGTGAGTCCTCCTACCAGACACTCGACATCGACCACGGCGGTCATAGTACAACAAGTACCAACTAAAGACGACATTCCCGAGATGACTCGCCACATCGCGAACACCGAAAATCGAATCGGATGGTGGAACGCCGTGTGGCGTGAGCGGAAGCTCGAGCTCGACCAACTCCTGCATACCGAACGCCCCGAACCGTGGAGGACCTTTTCGCGACCGTGGATGCGCATAACCTAATCTGGCGGTAGGCGACTCGCCCGAAAGTTACCAAAGGACGCTTGCTCTCGGCCTCTTCGCGTCCTGGTTAACGCGTCGATTGCTACGTTTTTGACTGCTGCGCATAAGCCCGACCACGTGCCATGCTCAAGCCCAATGAAGAACTACACTGCGCAACCTTCTCGTTGATAGTCATCAAGACTCGCGCGTACATCGGTATACTCTGCGGTAGTCAAATCCATAGTTAGTAACAGGTTGTCTCTTTGCAATCCATATTCTCTGCTCCGGCCGTGGGCGAAGGTTCAAATATCATGGCGCAGCAGAACTAGCGCCGTGCTAAAACTCTGCTGGGGCTAGTGACGTGCGAACTCCCGAATGAAGCACTACCCTAGGTAATGATTGGGCTGTGCCTCGCCACCCTACGAACTCTACTCGCAGCTCCGCCGCTTGCCCTCCCGGGCGGGTTGCCCACGCGGAGGCATAACGATAAGGGAAATAATTTCGTCGGAGGGTCCAACTTACAACACGCCTCTAAGGCACGATCTCGAGTGAGAAGAATAGAAACCAATCCTAAATACCTATAGCCTCACGATTATTGGTGTGGTGCAACACACCGATAATCAAGACTCTACTGGATACGATGCGTAGACACTTTCCGAGGATTAATCGCTCGATACCACTTTTGTCACGACCAAATCGGGCGTGATGGTGCCTTACCGGGCACCCTAGTGACACAACATCGAGTAATCGTGAACATAAACGATACAAGACATATTATGAAATATGAAACAATAATATGAGAAGAACTTGCCTTTCGGCATATATATAAATGACAACTTTAAACATGAACAGCTTTAATCCTTTTTACAAACCCCGCTTACAAGATTACTACTGACTCTAAGAATGATATTACAACAATGGCGGGACGGGGCCGCCAAACCCCGAATGTAAACACTTACTACGGGGACTATACCACTAATAAGCCTCCGAGAAACGGAGCTTCCCAATGACGCGTGACCACGAGCTAGGATCAACGGCGGGTGTACCTCAACTGCGGCATGAACGCAGCCCGAAGGAGGTCGATAACAGTGCAGAGTATGTGAAACTAAAATATAAATCACGTAAATGAAATCATAGTAGTCTACAAAGCAGAGACATGTATGATAACCAAACTACGCTTTTACCATAACTAGCGATCATATCAAGTCAGGGACTCACGCCCTCAAGTCATCACAAAAGAACATAACAGTGGGTCTCACGCCCACAACATCAATCGTGCCTGTGGGACACATTCCTCACTGCCGGCAGTTTATGATATAAAAGCACCAAGGAACACATATGAACACCAGGTCCCACCTGTGCCATAATAACACTGCGGGGTAAATGCGAAGGCATAGCCGACTACTAACACTCGCACTACCAACAAGGTCATGAATCAGACATGAGATCTGTCTAGACCGTCACATGATCAAAGCCGCCACTTGCGCAGAGATCTAATGTGCGCGTCTAGTCTCGAACTTCCGCGACTCCGCATAGGCCAATCTCATCGCCCGCATGAGGTATTCCCGCGTCGAGGGTAGCTACTCCGGCGTCGTCACGGACTCGCGTCGCGTAGCGCGAGACGCATGACCACAGGGCGCGATCTAACACGGAACTCGCGATTCGCGCATAGGCCCCGGGACTGCGTAGAGGTATCTCGAATCATAGGTCCATCGACCACCCGAGTCTACCCGCGTGGAGGCAGCTTAACTCGGAATCATCACAAGAGATGAATGCCACAATACTATCATAACGACGGATAGTTAATAAGCACAATCAAGAAACCCTTTACACAAACATCAAAAGATACTAACACACGTAGCATTCTAAGACGTTTACTTATCAAAGCAACAAGAAAGTATTACAAGGCTATCACAAACCAATACAATCAAGTTGTTCACACAAGGTACTTTCTACTATATGTCAATAAGTTGGGGTTTTATCCCCAAAGTACTTCATACATTAACTCTTTTAAAAGGTGCGTTACTTTCACAATGTCACATAATACCCGTAGTATAAAAATAGAGTGATCATCTTTTAAAGTAAATCAATTACTTCTCTTTGTAAAATCAAGTAACATTCCTTTCCAATGTTTAAGTTTGCCTAATTTCCAATGTTCAAGTTTCTCATTTTTTAGAAAGGATTCGTAGTTCATAGTCTTATTCATTTAAGAATATAATTCTCCTTTAAACTATCTAAGAAACATAAGCCTTATATGTGAGTAGGATATCTTCTTTATAACAATCTTATTACGTGACCATGATCTAGAAATATCATTTTGTCTCATCTTAGCTTCTATGCGGATGGAAGTTTCTCTTGGTTTTAATAATACTTAATTACTCAAAACATTTCCTTTTATTAACAGCAGTTGGTTTGTCGATACACATTACGATTTCAAATCAAGAAAACATTCTTAAGCCGTTATACCTAACTTCCCATAAAGCTAGTATAACTCTTAAGTTTTCAAAACCAAATATTGCTACTTCTTTCAAAATGATTCAAAATCTTTTGAAATACTTCAAGTTCTTTATTAACATATAACAAGCGCTTATAGTTCAAATCGATTACCTTTTAAAAACCACAAGTATTTTCTTAACAACATAAAGTCGTTATAACCAACTTCCCATAAAGCCGTTATAACACTTTATGTTTTAAACAATCAAATACATTTAGCACGTATGCGTCTACCGTACTACATAGTTCACACATATCATGCTAGAAGAGATAGGAAGAGGTTCACATACCTCGCGACGAGTATCGACTAATAGCAAAACGCTCCAAGTACTTCCAAACGTCGGCTACTCCTTAAGCCAAGTAGATCGCGCCACACGTAGTACTTCAACCTATAAGGCCACAAGGCGCTTATTAACATCTAGATCTTATCGTAGAACATTCTACAGAAAATTCGGCAGCACCTCCCCCCCCCCGCAACAGCGTAAATCTCCTCCTCTATCGAGGCCGGCTACCAAGCCAACCAGGGGGGGGGGTTATACATCTAACCCTAACGGGTACAATTCTACTCCACGGTACTACTACACAAGTCTACTGTAATACAGCCCTATGTAATTACAGTTCAGTATTCTTCTTTAATTTCAGGCTTAAGTCGCAAGACATTGCCGATAACTACGTTCAATACTATATATAGTATACTTCAACTATAATATCTAACAACATGTAATTTCCAATTACAATAGGGGGACAAGATATTTACCTCGATAAGCCCATAATTATCCTAGCTTAAAGTCGATCCTGGGCAATCGTTTAGCTCAACTCAGCGCTCAACCCGCTCTAAACCACCCTTAGAAGTTCTAACCAACTTCTACCACGATCTAACGGACTATGGAGATTTTCTAGGGTTTCGGTTTTGTATTGACGGAAGTATAATAGTATTTACGGGTTTTTCAGATAGGTATAACCTTAGAATACCCAAGGTATATGGCTAAGGTAATTTGGGCATTATAACAATCCTTTTGAGAGTATTTCCATCAAGCGGAGGTTATTTAAACGAAAACGACTAGGCTAGTGGGGGTACCACTGCCACACTACTAGGAGGGGGCACTACTCTCGGCTAGCACCCACAGAGGGTGCTCTCGGCCACTGGGAGGCCTTGGCGAACTCAACACAAGGGAGGGAGGAGGATTTAACACTTAGAATTATTTGGAATGGATGAAGAAGTTCATCAAAGGGATGGGTATTTATAGCACAAGCCTTGGCCAACCAATGGCCAAGATCAATCCATGTGTTAGGCAAGTGTAGGACTAGGATCAAGCCAAGTGCACCCTATCTCTACTCCACAAAACATGGCACAAAACAAGGCACAAAACAAGGCACAAAACAAGGCCAAGAAAGCTAGCCAAAACGTCCCACTTTCGGCCAAGCAAACCGCCCAAGGTGTTCCAATGAGAGGGTGCCAAGTGGCGCTCTCTTGTTGGTCCAAAATGTTACGTCTCTCGGAAAAATCCGCAAAAATTAAAAATGGCATAGTCGGAAATTCCCCTACGAAAGCTGTGAAAACGTTTCGTCGAAAAACGACTCTAATCGGGTGTTGTGAACAAATAAATTTCGGCCAAGCCTAAATCACAAGTTCAAATTTTCTACGTACGTCCTTACGTACATACTCTGGAAATACGGGGTATAACATGAATGCAATACTGAGACTTACCTGAGCTCCCAACCCTGCCTGGTAAAACCTCCATAAAAAGAATAGCCGTAACCTGGGCTCCACTGCCTGTCATAAGGTGAAAGTAGGAACCCCGTGCAGTCTTATAACCTTCCTGATACATAACATCTCGCATATCCCTCTGCCGAGTAAACAGTTCTGACTGAAAGACAAGATGGGCTGACCTCATCGGCCCGACTACTGGTCGAACGCATCCACGGACTCGTACGATGGTTAACTACACTTGGGCCTAACACCCTCGTGACCCTAACACAAAGCGGGACCACCACAATTTTTCCTTACTTCAAACCGGGCTGCGGGTTGACCCGCAATCTGGCCTCAACCCGACCCATTTATTGCGCCAAGCTCTTGTTTCCCGATCCGGAACAATCTCACCATCAAGTCACGAAAACCTAGTGGTCTTCTTAGCTCAACTACCCTCTTTCATTTCACCCTACTCAGGGACTTATCACACAAATATATCTCACGTACTATGCACTCCGATAAGGGTCAAGCATAAAAATAAATCTTTTACTCAAGATGGCCTCGTCTCTAAGGTCTCTACGTATCAAACTCTAAGGCTCACACTTTCCCCATCCACAATCTTACCCTTTTAACTAATCATGATTTCTAATCACAATTAACACAATGCTATCTGAACATAGCACTTAAAATATACTCATCTTATCACGCATACAAATCTTCAGAGGGTTAAGGATATACATGTATCTACTGCTTCACTCCCCTTTGTCGTTCTAATCAATCCTGCCCTGTTGGGCGCATAACTACAGACGGAAATGAACCACCATCGATCCGAAAGTCGAGTCGTAACATCCGCCACCTCTGCTCGGACAATTTCTCGCGAAATGGCCCGCTGGCCGCAGCCTAACCAGCTATCGAAGAAACGACACTCCACAATGACACCTACCACAACGGCCGAGGTGGGGTGGCCTCTACGCTAACACCCCTTCCTCTCCGAACCGAATCGCAACTAATCTGGTAGGCTGAGTCCTCCTACTTGTCTCCCTCCTACTTGAACATTCTTTCGTCACATGGCCCTGACGGCCGCAGGTAAAACAAGCACCAACAAAAAGACGACATTCCCCGGGATGACGCCTGCCATACTGTGAACACTGAGGGAATCAATGGTGGAACCTACGTGTATCTGTGAACCGAAGCCACGGAGCTCGATCAACTCCTGCATACCGAACGCCCCGGTGCGCGGAGAACCACTGCTGCTGGCGGAGGTGCGTATCGATCTGGCTGGCGAGGCGGTCGCCTCGAAAGTTACCAAAGGACCCGCCGACGGCCTCTGCCTGGCGATCTTGGTTAACGTCGATCCTACGTTTCTCGACTGCTGCGCATAAGCCCGTCTGCGAGCCATGCTCGATCAAGAGCTACTCTTGCACAACCTCTCTTAGATACTCATCAAGACCCGTGATAAATCGGTACATAATATACTCTCGGTTGCTAAATCCTAGCTAATGTGGTCATCTCTTTGCAATCCATACTTTACGCTCTTGGTCGTGGGCGAAGGTCCAGATATCATGGCGCGATGAGCGCTGCCGTGTGCTAAACTCTGCTTTGGGCGGCGTCGCGAGAACTCCCGAATGAAGCACCACTCGGTGATGATTGGGCTGTGCCTCGTAACCCTCGTGCTCTACTCGCGGCTCCTCTACTGTCTTGCCTTACGGGCGGGTTGCCTTGCGCGGAGGCATAGCGGTAAGGGAAAGAATTACGTTAGAGGTCCAACTTATAACACAACTCTAAGGCACGATCTCGAGTGAGAAGAATGGAAATCAATCCTAAATATCCTATAGCCTCACGATTATTGGTGTGGTGCAACACACCGATAATCAAGACTCTACTAGATACGGTCAGACACTTTCAGAGGATTAATCGCTCGATACCACTTTTGTCACGACCGAACCGGGCGTGATCGTGCCTTACCCGGGACCCAGTAGACATACATCGAGTAACGGCGGAATATAAAACGAGACATGAAATAATATGAAGTGAGAAACAATTTATCTGAGAAAAGTTGCCTTTCGGCATATATATATATAAACTTGAACCCGAACAGTTACATCCCTTTTACAAACTCTGCCCACAACAGTACTACAGACCTCTAAGAATGTTATAACAACAATGGCGGGATGGGGCCCGCCATACCCCGAATGTAAGTACTACAACGATGGGACTATACGAATAAGCCTCCGGAGACACGGGCTTCACAAAACGTTGAGCGTGACCTATGAGCGAGGATCAACAATCGGTGTACCTCTACTGCGGCATGAACGGCCCGAAGGAGGTCGATAACAGTACCAAGTATGTGGCGAAAATCGTAAATGAAATCATCGTAGTCTATATAAAACAGAAGACATATATGATAACCAATTTACGATGCACAATATGTAAGCAGTCATGTCAAGTCAGGAACTCATGCCCTTAAAGTCATTACTCAAATATAACCATGGGTCTCATGCCCACAATATCAATCATGCCCATGGAATTCCTTCCTCACTGCCGGCAGTCCATGATATAAAAGCACCAAGGAATACACATGAACACCAGGTCCCACCTGTGTCATAATAAAACCGTACGGGGTAAGTACGAAGGCATAAATGACTACTAAAACCCACAGTACCAACAATGCCATACACTGTATCACAAGGTCATTCTAGACCGCGCCACATGATCGGCGGCCACTCGCCTCGATGTCGATATGCGCGTCTAATCCTGGAGCATACCGCTGCTCCGCATAGGCCACCTAGGCCCGCATGAGGTATTCCTCGCATCGAGGGTAGCTACTCCCCGGCATCCTCCTGGACTCTCGTAGTCCGCATGGCCACATAGACCGCATGAGGTAATTACCAAGCGCACTAACACGGAACTCGTAGCTCGCATAGGTCCCCGGACCGCATGAGGCATCCTCGCGTCGAGGGCACTTAACCCCGTTATAACATGTCAAGAGGTGAGTGGTACAATACTAACATAACGGATTATCGTTAAACAACATAAGCACAATCAAGGGAAACCCTTTACACAAACATCACAAGACACTAACACGTAGCATCCTAACATGTTTACTTATCAAACCAACAAGAAAGCATTACAAGGCTATCACAAACCAACATAGTCAAGTTATTCACACAAGGTACTTTCTACTTTATGTCAACAAGTTGGGTTTTATCCCCAAAGTACTTCATACATTAACTCTTTAAAAACCAGTACTCATTGCTCATGAATGAGGTTTCACACTTTTAACAAAATTCATATCAAGTCAATTAAGTCAAGTCTCTTATCTTTTAAGATCAAGTCTCTTAACTTCTAAAGATTCATAGATCATAGTTTTAAACACTTAACAACGTAATCTCCTTTTAAAACAATTTGAGTAACATATGCCTTATGTGTGAGTAGGTTATTCTTGTTTATAACAATCTTATTAAAGCGACCATGATCTAGGAAATGTAATACAATTTTGTCTTATCTTAGCTTATGCGGATGGAGGTTTCTACCGGTTTTAATAGTCCTTAATTAGTCAATACATTTTCCTTTATTAGCTATGCGATGGTTTGTTCGATACTTATTCTCATTTAGAAATCAATATAAGGCTTTCATAAACAATTAAGTAAAGTTCCTTTTATTTCGGCTTAAGTCGTTATACCTAACTTCCCATAAAGCTAGTATAACACTTAGCTTTTAAAACAAGTATTACTCTTCTTCAAAAACGATTCTTAATTCTTTTGAAATACTTCAAGATTCTTATTATTTAAAACTCAAGTCAAAAGACATCAAGTAAAACCACGTTCAGTAACACACGTCGTCTAGTACTATATATATATTCTTTTAAAATATCATGCTCAAGAGGATAGGAAGAATCACATACCTCTGGCGAAATCCACCGCCAAGTCGAATATGTCGCGCAGAGTATCAACCTATAATAGTCAAATACGTCTATCAACGTCTAGACTACTCTGTAGAATAATCTAAGCAGTAGGTTCTTAATTCTACGGAAAAATTGGGCAGCACTTCCCTACCCGTCAAACTACTCAGTCTCATGTAAATCTGATCTATGTAAGTAATGATTCAATTCTCTCCTCAAATACCATCCTTCTATATATCTTATACTCATTTCTATACTACTACAGTATGTAATTTCCAATTACAATAGAAGGACAAAGATATTTACCTCGATAAGCCCAAAATTATCCAAGATTTATGTCGATCCTGAGCAAGGTTTAGCTCCTACTCCGTGCGCTCCAACCCGCTCAAGCAACCCTTATACGCTCCTAACCAACTCCTTCTTAAGGACCAACCTAAACAAGTGAAGAACACTAAGGTTCTTGTCCTCACAACTCTCGGCCAAGGTGAGGCTTTAGGGGCTAGGGTGTGAAATCTTTTCTAACTTTTGGTTAATAATCTTCCTAATACACTAAGGAAGAACACTTAAGAGTTTAGGAATTTTTGGACAAAGTTTGGTTAAGGGGGAGGGGTGTGGGACGAGAACTATCAAGAGGGGTGGGGTTTCGGCGAGAGTTTCTAGGAAGGGGGTGTTGGGGCGAGAACTTCTCAAAGGGGGGAGAGGGATTTTAAGACTTGGAAAATGTTTATGGGATGAAGAAGTCTTGCTAGCAAGGGGGGTATTTATAGAACCACCAAGGGCCAAGATTAAAACAAATGGAAGGTGTAGATGTGGTAGCTTGTTCAAGTGAGGTCTTCCACCAAGTGTCCACCACAAAGTTGGGACATATGTCCACCACAACATTGGGACATATGTCCCCCACAACAATGAGCCAAGTGGCCTACCACTTGCTCAAGAAAAACGTCCACCATGCCTCCCCCACATGCCCAAAAAAACGCACCTACCTACTCCCACTCACCCAAAGAAAATATCTTCCAAGACTTTGACCATTTGACCTTGTCTACTTGGCCACCATTTCGTCCAAGCCATGCCAACTAAGGGTGACACATGTCGCCCTCCAATTGGTCCAAAATATTTCGTCTCTCGGAAAAATCCGTAATCGGTTAAAATATTAAAAACGTAGAATTTCCTTCACAAGGTTCGGAATCTTTTCCGTCGAAAGTTCACAATTTCATCCTTAACCTAATTAGGGCTTGTACAAACGTACGTACGTCCTCACATACATACTCTGGAAAATACGGGGTGTAACATTATGGGTCATCATGGCTCATCAAGCTTGCGGGATTCTCAAGTAGGGTCCTCACGACCTCAACCACATCCTGGCATTGCGCAACATGATTGGATGAGAAATGAGACAAGGCAGACTGATTCTGAAGTACCAATGAACCCGCAACCTTCATTGGATGGGGGAACCTACAAGTGTGCTACGGAGGATTCTAATGTTGCATCACGGTGCATAAATTTTGAACGCGCGGAACATAGCTTGGCTGAGACACATGTTATGGCTTCCAACAACAAATAAGAGGGATGGAAGGAAGTAATCTCAAAGAAAAACACGCCGAAAGGCAGTGGAAAGGCAAAGCGTAAGCGTGGAGAGTCTTAACAAAACCTCCTTTGTTTCCTAATGAAAGTACTTTGTTGGAATGTCCGTGGTCTTTGCGGACAAAGGGATAGGGCAGCCACACAAACTCTTGTGTGTAGGCTCACAAAACAGCATGATGTGGCAATGGTTTGTCTATTGGAAACTAAATTCTCTCGGGCAAGGATAGAATCTTTTTCTACTCAAAGATTCAAAGCTTGGAATCTTTGCTCAAACTTAGAATTCATTGATGGCGGAAGAATGCTATTACTTTGGGATCCCTCCAGAGATTGTTGTGAAGTGCTTGGAATAGATTCTCAACATATCCATGTCCAGGCTAGATGTATATAACACAAGTGTCCTTCCTTGCCACATTTGTGTACCCGGTTTATAGCATCCCGGATAGAAGGAAGCTTTGGCATCACCTTACTCACTTGGGCATTGGCATTGTTAAGCCTTGGATGATTATGGGGGATTTCAACACTTATTGCTACCCACATGATAAGGCGGGGGGTCCCCCTCTCACGCCTTATGCACTTAGGGATCTTGGAAAATTCAGGAATGCTCATGGACTAGAAGACACCCCTTCTTCCGGTTCCTTCTACACTTGGATGAATGGTTCGATTTGGTCTAAGCTTGATAGAGTGATGATGAATCAACATTGGAGTGATTTGACCCTAGAATGCACGGCCAATTACTTGCCTATGGAACCTGTCTCGGACCACTGTCCCGTGATAGCTACGGTTATTGCATCCTATAATGTTGGGAAACGACCTTTCAAGTTCATGAATATTGTCACGACCCGACCAAGGGCCCGTGACTGGTGCCTTACCCCGGGCACCCTAGTGATACAAACATCAGAGAAAATCAGCGGAAATAAAAACTTAAGCATGAAACAAGACATAAAATAAGCAATAGGCTAACCAAAACGGTTACCTTCCTGAATATATATAAAAATTGAACAGTTAAATCCCTTACAAACCCTGTCCACAACAGTACTACAGACCTCTAAGAATGTAACAACAACTATGACGGGACAGGGCCCCGCCATACCCCTGAATGTACAAGTATCTACAATGACAGGGGACTATACCAAAAGATAAGCCTCGGAAAGCGGAGCTTCCCAATGTGACTGCGATCCTATGGCGAGGATCAACAACGATGTACCTCTACTGCGGCATGAACGCAGCCCCGAGAGAGTCGAGCAACATGTACCAAGTATGTGAAACGAAAATCTTGTAAATGAAATCACAACATAAAGCGATCGTACCATGTCGAGGACTCACGCCAAAGTCATCCTCGCCCGTGGAACTCCTTCCTCACCCGGCAAGATAGGTATAAATCGTGTGATACGTAACATGTCTCGGCCCATCCCATGGGACTCGAGGTGGAATCGCGTAGTCACATTCGGTCCATCTCATGGACTCGGTGTCGGATCGTGTGGAATACATTCGGTCCATCCATGGACTCGTTGTCAAATCGTGTGGAATACATTCCCGGTCCATCCATGGACTCGGTGTCAAATCGTGTGGAATACATTCCCGGTCCATCCCATGGACTCGGTGTCAAATCGTGTGGAATACATTCCCGGTCCATCCCATGGACTCGGTGTCAAATCGTGTGGAATACATTCCCGGTCCATTCCATGGACTCGGTGTCAAATCGGCCATAACATTTAAACTCTTTTTTAAGACAGATTAAGATAATACCATACTTTCCTTTTAAATCAAAACACTTTCCTTTTTAAAATCAAGTAACAACATTCTTTTCCAAAAGTTCAAGTTGCCTAATTTCAAATACTCAAGTCTTTTATTTTCGAAAGATTGCATAGTTCATAGTCTTAATCAAATAACGTAATCTCTTTTTAAAACAATTGAGTAACATATGCCTTATGTGTGAGTAGTTTTTCTTGTTTATAACAATCTTATTAAAGCAGCCATGATCTAGAAAATGTAATACAATTTTGTCTTATCTTTGCTTCTATGCAGATGGAGGTTTCTACTGGTTTTAATATAATTAATTATTTGTCAATACATTTTCCTTTATTAACGCTGCAGTGGTTTGTTCGCTACTTATTCTCATTTCTGAAATCAGTAAAACATTATTCTTTAAAAACCAAGTACTCATTACTCACGAATGAGGTTTCACAACCTTTTTAACAAAATTCAAGTCCTTAACATTTCATAAAACGTCATTTATAAGTTAAGTCTCTTATCTTTTAAGATCAAGTCTCTTAACTTCTAAAATCAATAAACCATTCTTTTACCTACATAAAGTCGTTATAACTAACTTCCCATAAAGCTATTATAACACCTTATGTTTTAAACCAACCAAAACTCGTTAGCACACGTCGTCACCGTCTACATAGTTCACAACAATCATGCTAGAAAAGATAGGAAGAGGTTCACATACCTCGCGACGATTATCGATAATTAGCAAATAGCTCCAATCTTGTAACCACCTAGCCTTTTCCACCCTTCAAGTAGAATACGCTACTCGTAGTAACTCAACCTATAAAGGCCACAAAACGTCTATCAATTTCTCGATCTCTTTGTAGCACAATTCCAAGTACAAGGTTCCTATTCTACGGAAATTTGTGACACCTCCCGCAACCACATAAATCCTCCTCTAACGAGGCACGCTGCAAACCAACCATCCCGGGGGTTACACGTCTAACCGGACGGGTACAATTCTACTCCACAATAATACTACAAGTCTACTGTAAATACAGTTCTATGTAAATACAGTTCAATTCTTATCCATATTCATTCTACATATAGTATACTTCAACTATACATTACTACAACATGTAATTTCCAATTACAATAGGGGGATAAAGACCATTACCTCGATAAGCCCAAAATTATCCAAGTTATAAGTCGATCCTGAGCAACGTTTAGCTCCTATTCTGAATGCTCCAATCCGCTCCAAGAAACCCTTAGAAGTTTCTAAACAACTTCTATTTAATACTTCAACCAACTACAAAGATTTCCCTAGGGTTTCGTTTTGTGACTAATGGATATAAAGTAGTATTTCTGGGCTTTTAGTATAGAGGTAACTTTGGAATACTACAAGGTATTTGGCTAAGGTATTTTGGAATAGTAACTATACTTGAAGACAATTTCTCTACCAAGGGGGGGGGGCTTTCGGACGAAACAACGAGGAAAGGGGAGCGGTATTTGACGAGCTAGGGAAAAAGGGGAGGAGTTGGGACGAGAACTACAACAAGGGAGAGGGAGTTTTTGGAGACTTGGAAATTGTTTTTGTGGATGAAGAAGTCTTGCACTAGAGGGGGGTGTTTATAGAACCTTCAATGGCCAAGATTAAAACAAATGGAGGGTGTAGATTAAGTAGCTTGTGTGAGTGGAGTCTTCCACCAAGTGTCTACCACAATATTGGGACATATGTCCACCACAACATTGGAACATATGTCCACCACAACAAAGAGCCATGTGGCCATCCACTTGCCCCTCCAAAACCGTCCACTACCTACCCCCACTATCCCAAAAAAATACCTTGCAAGACTTGACTATTTGACTTGTCCACTAGCCCACCATTTCGTCCAACCATGCCACCTAAGGGTGACACATGTCGCCCTCCTATTGGTCCAAAATATTTCGTCTCTCGAAAAAATCCGTAATCGGTTAAAATATTTAAAACATAAAATTTCCTTCACAAGGTTCGGAATCTTTTCCGTCGAAAGTTCACAATTTCATCCTAAACCTAATTAGGGCTTAAACAATTGTACGTACGTCCTCACATACATACTCTGGAAATACGGGGTATAACATTCTTCCCCCCTTAGAAACATTCGTCCCGAATGTTCCTTCTAAGTCTCCAACGTACATGCACCGGTATAGTCTTCACTACTATACTTACGAAACCAACTATGCCACATGTTGCCATAACATAACATACGCGCGAAACTCAAATCCCAGCCAACGAGGAATCACTTCGAAGATGTAAAACAACACCAACTCTCGCTCCTGGTCCAAAGGATACTCCCTTCGCGCGCCTTCACTTCAAAAATGATCACTTCCATCTCTCAACACATGTTTACTTCCTTCCTTACTCGTCGTGCCGTTCTCGAACACCGAACTCTTTCTAGCACACGCGTACCACACGCCGGTCATCACTTGTTTCCAAAACCTGTGAGTCACTACCTCCAACTTGGTCATCTTACAAGCCTCAAATTCTTTCAAGGCCATTCCTGGTCTTCACGATCTGATTCTGGTTGAACACATCCGCGAACTCGTACGATGGCTACCTAAGCCTGGGCCTAGCACCCTCGTGACCCCACCACGGCGGGACCACCTCAACCGACCACCTCTCCTTTCGGGTGTGGGTTGACGCGAATGGTCCTTAACCCGACCCAAAATCGCGCCAAACCCTTGTTCCCCCGATCCGGAACAATCTTACCTATTCAAGTCCTGAAAGCTACCACCTCTATCTTGTTATACCCCGTATTTCCAGAGTATGTACGTGAGGACGTACGTAGAAAAGTTTGTGCCTTAAAGTGCAAGGGCCGAAAATTATTGTTCACAAGTACCAAAAAGAATCGTTTTTCGACGAAACGTTTTACAAAGCTTGCGTAGGGAAAATTCCGGCTATGTCATTTATAATTTTTGCGGATTTTTCCGAGAGACGAAATATTTTGGACCAACAAGAGGGCGACACTTGGCACCCTCTAATTGGTGGACCTTGGGGCGTGATGAGACGAAATGGAGAGTGGGAGTAGGTAGGATATTTTGTGATATTTGTGTGGTAGATGGATAAGGTGCACATGGATGAATCTTGACCCTACACTTGCCTTGCACTTGGCATGATCTTGGCCATTGGTTGGCCATTGCTTGACCTATAAATACCCCTCCCCTTTGAAGACTTCTTCATCCTAAAAACTTCTAAGTCTTGAAAGCCCTCTTCCCCCCCTTTGAGTGAGTTCTCGTCCTAGCCTCCCCACTTTTGTGAGGCCCGCTGGCGAGAGCCCCTCCTTGGCGAGTATCCCCTCCTAGTGGGGTTGGCCGAGGGGTATACACCCCCCCCTTGTGGTGTTGTCTCGTATAAATACCCCTCTCTTGGTAGAAATACTCTCCAAGTATTGTTACTATACCCAAAATACCTTGGCCTAAAATACCTTGTAGTATTCCAAGGTTACACTTATACGAAAAGCCCAGAAATACTATTATACTTCCCTTCAGTCACAAAAACGAAACCCTAAGGAAAATCTCCATAGTTGGTTGGAGTATTAAGAAGAAGTTGCGTAGAACTTCTAAGGGATGTTTGGAGCACCCGGAGTAGGAGCTAAACGTTGCTCAGGATCGACATTAAACTTGGATAATTATGGGCTTATCGAGGTAAATATCTTGTCTCCCTTTTGTAATTGAGTTTGCATACTATTGAAGTATGAGAATTAATGTATAAGTTATATACAAAGAAAGTATATAAGAAGAGAATGGAACTGTACTTACATAGGACTGTATTCTGATGAGACTTGTGAAGTTTGTGGGCAGGAAGTCTTTGCCCGATTTTCCGTAAATAGAGAACCTACTGCTTAAGAATATTCTGCCGAGTAGTCTAGACTTTGATAGACTCGTATAACCTTTATAGGTTGAATGTTCTGCGAGTAGCATGTGCTACTTGAAAGGTGGACAAGGCTAGCCGGGTTATAGCCGTGGAGCGTTTTGCTAATAATCGATAATCGTCGCGAGGTATGTGATTCTTCCTATACTCTTGAGCATGATATTTTAAAATATATATAGTACGGTAGACGTACGTGTGTTAACTGAATAATAATTACGGCAATGTCTTTTGACTTAAGCCTGAATAATCTTGAAGTATTTCAAAAGAATACTGAATCATTTTTTAACAGAAGAGTAATACTTGGTTTTAAAAGCTTAAGAGTTATACTAGCTTTATGGGAAGTTAGGTATAACGGCTTAAGAAAGATAAAAGGAATGGTTTATCGACTTTAAGAAGATTAAGAGACTTAATCTTAAAAAGATAAGAGACTTGACTTGGTTAATTAATATGAATTTTGTGTGAAACCTCATTCGTGAGAAATGAGTACTTGGTTTTTAAAAGCAATAATGTTTCTTGATTTGAATCAGAATAAGTATCGAACAAACCACAGCAGCGCTAATAAAGGGAAATGTTTTGACTAATAAAGTATTATTAAAACCAGTAGGAACTTCCATCTGCATAGAAGCTAAGATGAGACAAAATGATATTACATTTCATAGATCATGGTCTTTGTAATAAGATTGTTATGAACAAGAATAACCTACTCACATAAGGTATATGTTTCTCAAATTGTTTTAAAGGATTAAAACTATGAACGACGAAACCTTTCGAAAATGAGAAACTTGAGTAATTGAAATTAGGCAAACTTGAAACGTTTGGAAAAGAATGTTGTTACTTGATTTTACAAAGAGAAGTGTTTTGATTTACTTCAAAAGATAATCACTCTATTTTCATATACTACGGGTATCGTGTGACTTTTGTGAAAGTAACGTATCTTTTAAAGAGTTAATGTATGAAGTACTTTGGGGATAAAAACCCGATCTTGTTAATAATATAGTAGAAAGTACCTTGTGTATAACTTGATTGTGTTGTGATAGCCTTGTAATACTTTCTTGTTGATTTGTTAAGTAAACATGCTAGGATGCTACGTGTGTTAGTATCTTGTGATGTTTGTGTAAAGGGTTTCCCCCATCGCGCTTAAGTTGTTTAACTATCACCGTTATGTTGGTATTGTACCACTCACCTTGACATGTTTAGGAGGTTGCGCCGCCGATGCGGGGTAGACTCGGTGATGCAGGACCATGATTCGAGAATACCTCATGCGGGTCGGGGACTATGCGAGCTACGAGAGTTCGAGTTAGTGTCGCGGCCTTTATGGTCATGCGGTCATGTGGCCATGCGGATCGCGAGTCGAGGCGGATCGGGAGTAGCTACCCTCGATGCGGGGTTATACCTCATGCGGGCCTATGAGGTTGGCCTATGCGAGGCTGCGAGGAGTTCGGGGCTAGACGCCACATTGGATCTGCGGGCGTGTGACCGGCTTTGATCATGTGGCCTGCAGACAGATCTCATGATACGATTTATGACCTTGTTAGTACTATGGGTGTTAGTAGTCGGCTATGCCTTCGTGCTTACCTCAGACGGTTTTATTAGAACACGGTGGGACTCGTGTTCATGTGTATTCCTTGGTGCTTTTATATCATGAAGCTGGCGGTGAGGAAAGGTATTCCACGGGCATGATTGATGTTGTGGGCGTGAGACCCATAGTTATATTTGAGTGATGACTTGAGGCGTGAGTCACGACGACATGACCGCTTCTTTATCGTGAATCGTAGTTTGGTTATCATACATGTCTCTGCTTTACATAGACTACTATGATTTCATTCTGATATTTCGATTTCACATACTTGGTACTGTTATCGACCTCCGGGGTGCGTTCATGCCGCAGTTGAGGTACACGATCGTTGATCCTAGCTCTCGGTCACGATTCGGCGTTTGGGAAGCTCCGTTTCTCGGAGGCTTATCGATGGTATAGTCCCTGCCTTAGTAGGTGCTTACATTCGGGGTATGGCGGGGCCCCGTCCCGCCATTGTTGTCATCATGTCACTCTTAGAGTGCAGATCTTGTTGTGGGCGAGTTGTAAAGGGATGTAATCTGTTGGATTTAAGTTTTATATATTATGCCGAAAGGCAAATTTTCTCGAATAAGCTGTTTTACACTTCTTGATATTTCATGTCTTGTTTTATGTTCGTGATTACTCGATGTATGTCTACTTGGGTGCCCGGTAAGGCACGATCCACGGGCCGTTGGTCGTGACAAAAGTGGTATCGAGCGATTAATCCTCGGAAAGTGTCTACTGCATCGATCCGAAGTCTTGATTATCGGTGTGTTGTGCACCACCATAATCAGGAGGCTATAGGATATTTAAGATTGGTTTCCATTCTTCTCACTCTGAGATCGTGCCTTAGAGCTGTGTTATAAGTTGGACCCCTCTAACGTATTTCTTTCCCTTACCGTTATTCCTCCGTGTAAGGCAACCCGAGCCCAGGAGGGCAAAGCGGCGAGGCTGCGAGTAAATGCAGGGTTACAAGGGCACAGGCCCAATCATCACCGGGGGTGGTGCTTTATTTGGGGAGTTCTGCGACATCACCAGCCCCAGCAGAGTTTAGCACGGCGGCAGCAGTTCCTACTGCGGCCATGATAAGTTGAACCTTCAGTTCCACGACCAGGAACAGAGAATCGAGATTGCAAAGAGGCGACCGCATTACTAGCTATGGATTGGGCTACAGAGAGTTTCTGCGATGTCTGCGAGTCTTGATGAATATCTAAGAGAGGTTGTGCAAAGAAATTCTTGATTAGGTTTGAGCATGGCACGTATGCGGGCTTATGCGCGTGAGCCAAGAAAAGTAGATATCAACGGGTTAGCCAGGGCGAAGAGGGCGAGCGGCAAGGTCCTTTGGTAACTTTCGAGGCCAATCGCCTCACCAGCAGATTAGATACGCACATCCACCAGTGCAGAATGGTCCTCCATGTGGTTGAGCGTTCGGGAGTAAGCGGAGTTGGTGAACTCGAGCTTAGGTTCACGACTACACGTAGGTTCGGCCGGCCGGATTGATTTTCCCAGTGTTCACGATGACGCACGCCATCCCGGGGTATGTCGTCTTTTAGTTGGTACTTGTTTTACCTGCGGCCGTCAGGGCCATGTGTCGAAAGGATGTCCTAGTAGGAGGGCTCAGCCTTCAGGATCGGTGGGTAGTTCGTCATCTTCCCTAGCTATGCGCCCTACGGGGCAGGTTTGTTTAGAACGACTAAGGGGAGAGAAACAGTAGATGCAGGTGTATCCTTAACCCTCTAGAGACTAGTGTGATAAGATGAATATACCTTAAGTGATATGTTCAGGTAACATAAGTGTTAATTTTGATTAGAAATTATGGTTAGGGATAAGGGTAAGTGGAGACCTTAGAGGCAAGGCCATCTCAAGTAAAAGATGTATTTTTATGTTTTGACCCTTATCGGAGTGCATAGAGCACGTGAGATATAATTGTGTAATAAGTCCCTGAGTAGTGTGTAAAGAAAAGGGTAGTTGAGCTAAGAAGACCGCTAGGTTTTCGTAACGTGGATTAGTGAGATTGTTCCGGATCGGGGAGCAAGTGTTGTACGCGAGAGTGGGTCGGGTTGAGGCCATGTTGCGGGTCAACCCGCAGCCTATTTTGTGATAGGGTCAGTTCGGGGTGGTCCCGCCAGGTGGTAGGGTCACGGGGGTGTTAGGCCCAAGTTTAGTTAACCATCGTACGAGTTCGTGGATGCGTGCGACCAGTAGTCGGGCCGATGAGGTCAGCCCATCTTGTCCTTCAGTCAGGACGGTTTACTCGGCAGAGGGTTATGCGAGATGTTATATCAAGAAGGTTGTAAGGTTGCACGAGGTGCCTACTTTCACCTTATGACAGGCAGTGGAGCCAGGTTACGGCTATTTCTTTTTCTGGAAGTTTTACCAGGCAGGGTAGGAACTCAGGTGAGTCTCCGTATCGCATTCGCCCTCGGGCCAGTGTTTGGATTTCAGGGGTAGCGGTGAGGATTGTTGCCTCCTGTTAGGGAGTGTTTGATAGCTACCATTTCAGTATTCGAATGTCGCCTTATGACGCCTTGTAGGGGCAGAAGTGTAAGTTGCCGTTCGATTGGTTCGATGGTGGCAAGGTTCAGATAGTTGGTTCATACTAGTTCAGCAGGATGTGGATAGGGTGAAGCTTATCCAGAAGAGGTTATTGACAGCTCAGAGTCAACAGAAGTTGTGCGGATATCTGCGACAACGCTTGGAGTTCAGGTTGACGGTGGGTCTTCTTGAAGGTACCACCCCGGAAAGGGTGTGACGAGTTTGGGAAACAGAGGAAACTTAGCCCGAGTCACTTTGGGCCTTTCAGATCAGGTGAAGAGTAGGCTAGGTTGCCTATATGTTAGCTTTTGCCGTCCGACTTAGGAGGCAGTATGTCCGGTCTTTTCATGTTGTTATGTTCGGAAAAGTATCGGAGATCCATCCAGAGTGTTCCCAGTTAATGATGACCAAGTTAGAGATAGTAACCCAGAGATTTGGAAACTGAATCAGTAACAGAGATATGGTAAGAAAGAGTTCGAGTGTACGAGAAGGGTACGACGCGTAAGGGAAGAAGCGAGCATGTGTTAAGAACATAGACGTGATCATTTCGTTGTAAAGAAAGGGTGCTAAGGGAGTATCTTTTAGACCCCGGGTGGGAGCTTTTGTAGTAGTAGAGGTGATTCCTCGTGGACTTGAAGTTGAGTAATTGCGCGTGTGTTATGTTGTGGCCAGGTGTGGCATGATTGTTTTCGTAAGTATAGCAGTGAAGACTATACTGGCGCCTGTTTGTTTTGAGACTTAGAAGGAACATTCGGGACGAATGTTTCTAAGGAGGGGAGAATGTTATACCCCGTATTTCCAGAGTATGTACGTGAGGACGTACGTAGAAAAGTTTGTGCCTTAAAGTGCAAGGGCCGAAAATTATTGTTCACAAGTACCAAAAAGAATCGTTTTTCGACGAAACGTTTTACAAAGCTTGCGTAGGGAAAATTCCGGCTATGTCATTTATAATTTTTGCGGATTTTAAGGAGAGATGAAATATTTTGGACCAACAAGAGGGCGACACTTGGCACCCTCTAATTGGTGGACCTTGGGGCGGCAATGGGACGAAATGGAGAGTGGGAGTAGGTAGGATATTTTGTGATATTTGTGTGGTAGATGGATAAGGTGCACATGGATGAATCTTGACCCTACACTTGCCTTGCACTTGGCATGATCTTGGCCATTGGTTGGCCATTGCTTGACCTATAAATACCCCTCCCCTTTGAAGACTTCTTCATCCTAAAAACTTCTAAGTCTTGAAAGCCCTCTTCCCCCCCTTTGTGTGAGTTCTCGTCCTAGCCTCCCCCTCCCCCCTTGGTGAGGCCCCCTTGGCCGAGAGCCCCTCCCCCTTGGCCGAGAGTATCCCCTTTGTGGTGTTGTCTCGTATAAATACACCCCCTTGTGGTGTTGTCTCGTATAAATACACCCCCCCCTTTGTGGTGTTGTCTCGTATAAATACACCCCCCTCTTGGTAGAAATACTCTCCAAGTATTGTTACTATACCCAAAATACCTTGGCCTAAAATACCTTGTAGTATTCCAAGGTTACACTTATACGAAAAGCCCAGAAATACTATTATACTTCCCTTCAGTCACAAAAACGAAACCCTAAGGAAAATCTCCATAGTTGGTTGGAGTATTAAGAAGAAGTTGCGTAGAACTTCTAAGGGATGTTTGGAGCACCCGGAGTAGGAGCTAAACGTTGCTCAGGATCGACATTAAACTTGGATAATTATGGGTTTATCGAGGTAAATATCTTGTCTCCCTTTTGTAATTGAGTTTGCATACTATTGAAGTATGAGAATTAATGTATAAGTTATATACAAAGAAAGTATATAAGAAGAGAATGGGCTACTTACATGGGTGTATTCTGATGAGACTTGTGAAGTTTGACGGGTAGGGAAGTGCTGCCCGATTTTCCGTAAATAGAGAACCTACTGCTTAAGAATATTCTGCCGAGTAGTCTAGACTTTGATAGACTCGTATAACCTTTATAGGTTGAATGTTCTGCGAGTAGCATGTGCTACTTGAAAGGTGGACAAGGCTAGCCGGGTTATAGCCGTGGAGCGTTTTGCTAATAATCGATAATCGTCGCGAGGTATGTGATTCTTCCTATACTCTTGAGCATGATATTTTAAAATATATATAGTACGGTAGACGTACGTGTGTTAACTGAATAATAATTACGGCAATGTCTTTTGACTTAAGCCTGAATAATCTTGAAGTATTTCAAAAGAATACTGAATCATTTTTTTTACAAAAGAGTAATACTTGGTTTTAAAAGCTTAAGAGTTATACTAGCTTTATGGGAAGTTAGGTATAACGGCTTAAGAAAGATAAAAGGAATGGTTTATCGACTTTAAGAAGATTAAGAGACTTAATCTTAAAAAGATAAGAGACTTGACTTGGTTAATTAATATGAATTTTTGTGTGAAACCTCATTCGTGAGAAATGAGTACTTGGTTTTTAAAAGCAATAATGTTTCTTGATTTGAAATCAGAATAAGTATCGAACAAACCACAGCAGCGCTAATAAAGGGAAATGTTTTGACTAATAAAGTATTATTAAAACCAGTAGGAACTTCCATCTGCATAGAAGCTAAGATGAGACAAAATGATATTACATTTCATAGATCATGGCTGCTGTAATAAGATTGTTATGAACAAGAATAACCTACTCACACATAAGGTATATGTTTCTCAAATTGTTTTAAAGGATTAAAACTATGAACTACGAAACCTTTCGAAAATGAGAAACTTGAGTAATTGAAATTAGGCAAACTTGAAACGTTTGGAAAAGAATGTTGTTACTTGATTTTACAAAGAGAAGTGTTTTGATTTACTTCAAAAGATAATCACTCTATTTTCATATACTACGTATCGTGTGACTTTTGTGAAAGTAACGTATCTTTTAAAGAGTTAATGTATGAAGTACTTTGGGGATAAAAACCGATCTTGTTAATCATATAGTAGAAAGTACCTTGTGTGTATAACTTGATTGTGTTGTGATAGCCTTGTAATACTTTCTTGTTGATTTGTTAAGTAAACATGCTAGGATGCTACGTGTGTTAGTATCTTGTGATGTTTGTGTAAAGGGTTTCCGCCATTGCGCTTAAGTTGTTTAACTATCAGGTAGTTATGTTGGTATTGTACCACTCACCTTGACATGTTTCCGGAGGTTGTCGCCTTCGATGCGGGTAGACTCGGTGATGCGGGACCATGATTCGAGAATACCTCATGCGGGTCAGGGGACCTATGCGGAGCTACGAGTTCGAGTTAGTGTGCGGCCTTTATGGTCATGCGGTCTATGTGGCCATGCGGATGCGAGTCCAGCGGACGCCGGGAGTAGCTACCGATGCGGGGTTATACCTCATGCGGGCCTATGAGGTTGGCCTATGCGGAGCTGCGAGGAGTTCGAGGCTAGACGCGCGCATTGGATCTGCGGGCGTGTGACCGGCTTTGATCATGTGACGTCAGCAGATCTCATGTCTGATTTATGACCTTGTTAGTACTATAGGTGTTAGTAGTCGGCTATGCCTCGCACTTACCATGACGGTTTTATTAGAACACAGTGGGACACGGTGTTCATGTGTATTCCTTGGTGCTTTTATATCATAGATCGCGGTGAGGAAGGTATTCCACGGGCATGATTGATGTTGTGGGCGTGAGACCCATAGTTATATTTGAGTGATGACTTGAGGCGTGAGTCACGACTTGACATATCGCTGCTTTGTGAATTGTAGTTTGGTTATCATACATGTCTCCCGCTTTACATAGACTACTATGATTTCATTCTGATATTTTGATTTCACATACTTGGTACTGTTATCGACCTCCTTGAAGTGCGTTCATCCGCGAGTTGAGGTACACGATCGTTGATCCTAGCTCTCGTGGTCACGATTCGGCGTTTGGGAAGCTCCGTTTCTCGGAGGCTTATCGATGGTATAGTCCTGTCTTAGTAGGTGCTTACATTCGGGGTATGGCGGGGCCTGTCCGCCATTGTTGTCATGTCACTCTTAGAGTGCAGATCTTGTTGTGGCGAGTTGTAAAGCGGATGTAATCGTTCGGATTTAAGTTTTATATATTATGCGAAAGGCAAATTTTCTCGAATAACTGTTTTACACTTCTTGATATTTCATGTCTTATTTTATGTTCGTGATTACTACGATGTATGTCTACTTGGGTGCAGGGTAAGGCACGATCCACGAACCTGGTTGGTCGTGACATATCTTACACAACCCAAGGAATTATCCCACGATGCATTTCACGCATACCAAGTATTTCGACAAAAACTAACCGTAAAATCTTTTACTCAAGACAGCCTTACATCTAAGGTCTCAACGTATAATGTTCTAAGGTTCACACCTTCTGTGTCCCCATACTTATCTATATCATAAATTATACAATGCTATCCAAACATAACATTTAAACATAAGATCAACATATCATGCATACTAGTCTCTAGAGGGTTAATGATATACCTGTACCTACTGCTTCTCTTTCCCATTGTCGCTCTAATCATAATCTTGCCCTGCCGGGCGCATAGCTATAGAAGGTGATGAACCTGCCACTGACCCGGTAGGCTGTGTCATTCTGCCTGTACCCCTCCTACTAGGACAGTCTCTCGTCACATGGCCCTGACGGCCGCAGGTGAAACAAGCACCAGTAAAAAGATGACATTCCGGGATGGCCTTGCACATCGTCTCATTTGAGGACATGAATCCGGGGCTAGAACCATGTATATCAGAACGGAAGCTCTGGAGCTCGACCAGACTCGAATACCGAACGTCCACGAAGGCGTGGAGGACCACTCTGTACTGGCGGAGGCGCATAACTAGCCTGCTGCCGAGGCGATCCGCCCCGAAAGTCGCCAAAGGACCCTGCTGTTCTGGCCCTCTTCTGCTGATCTCGGTCATTCCGTCGACCTCTCCGTTCCTCACACCCAAGTGCATAGGCCTGTATGCGGGCAATGTCCATGCCCGGCTGAAGAGCCACACCCGAGCAACTCTCTGCCAAATAATCGTCGAGCCCTGTGACATAGCGGTGCACTCTATCCTCCATGTCTGCCACTAAAGCGGGGACGTACCGAGCTAATGAGTCAAACTCCATATTGTACTCCCGAACCGTACGCCCGGTCTGCCTTAACGTCAAAAATCTGTCGGCCCGAGCCCTCCTCATCTGTGGAGGCAAGAAATGTGTAAGAAATGCCCCTGAGAACTCGTCCCATACGGCTGGAAGTGCATACTCTCCCCGGGACAGCTCCCACGAATCAAACGATCGATAGCGGTATCACGCGCGGCCGATGCGAACCTAAGACCACCGACTCGGTCTCCGAAGCCTTGATCACTCTCATGATCCGCTGTAACTGCCGGATGAACTCCTGCGGATCATCCTCAGGCCTCGACCCATAAAACTCTGGCGGCTCTGACTCGGAAAATCCGTAGTCTCAGCGCCGATCTCGGGTGAACCATGGGTCTTCTTGGGCTGCTGCGCATCCGGCCTATCCTCGTGTCTCGCCACGATCTGGCTAATCGGGCCATCTCCAGAACCCATCTCTCCGCTCAGTGTGGGGTGGAGGCGCAGTCTTGTGGTCTCGTAGCCTCTGCGTGGCTCTAAACTCTCTGAAATTTGTGGCGTCGCAAAACTCGCCGTCTGAAGCACCATTTCAGGTAATGACCGGGCCTGCGCCCTCGTACTCCTCTGTGTCCTACTAGCAGCTATTTCGCCGCCTTGCCTCGGGCGGGTTGCCTGCGGAGGCATAGCGGTAAAACGAAATACGTCGGAGGGTCCAACTTATAACACAACTCTGAGCGATCTCGGAATGAGAAGAATGGAAACCAATCCTAAATATCCTATAGCCTCCTGATTATTGGTGTGGTGCACAACACACCGATAATCAAGACTCTACTAGATACGGTTTGTAGACACTTTCCGAGGAATAACTGCTCTGATACCACTTTTGTCACGACCCGACCTAGGGCGTGATCGTGCCTACCGGGCACCCTAGTGATACAAACATCGAGAGAAAATCAGCGGAAATAAAAACTTAAGCATGAATCAAGACATAAAATAAGCAATAGGCTAACCAAAGCGGTTACCTTCACGAATATATATAAAAATTGAGCAGTTAAATCCTTACAAACCACACTTGGCGATTACTACGGACCTCTAAGAATGTAACAACAACTATGACGGACAGGGCCCGCCATACCACGAATGTACAAGTATCTACAATGAGGGACTATACCAAAAGATAAGCCTCGGGAGCGGAGCTTCCCAACGTGACTGCGATCCTATGGCGAGGATCAACAACCGATGTACCTCTACTGCGGCATGAACGCGGCCCGAAGAGTCGGTCTAACAGGTACCAAGTATGTGAAACTAAAAATCAGTAAATGAAATCACAACATAAGCGATCATGCCATGTCGAGGACTCACGCCTCAGTCATCCTCACGTGGAACTCCTTCCTCACTGCCGGCAGTCTAGGTATAAATCGTGTGATACGTAACATGTCTCGGCCCATCCCATGGGACTCGAGGTGGAATCGCATGGTCACATTCCCGGCCCATCTCATGGACTCGGTGTCGGATCGTATGGAATACATTCCCGGTCCATCCCATGGACTCGGTGTCAAATCGTGTGGAATACATTCCCGGTCCATCCCATGGACTCGGTGTCAAATCGTGTGGAATACATTCCCGGTCCATCCCATGGACTCGGTGTCAAATCGTGTGGAATACATTCCCGGTCCATCCCATGGACTCGGTGTCAAATCGGCCATAACATTTAAACTCTCTTTTAAGACAGATTAAGATAATACCATACTTTCCTTTTAAATCAAAACACTTTCCTTTTTAAAATCAAGTAACAACATTCTTTTCCAAAAGTTCAAGTTGCCTAATTTCAAATACTCAAGTCTTTTATTTTCGAAAGATTGCATAGTTCATAGTCTTAATCAAATAACGTAATCTCTTTTTAAAACAATTGAGTAACATATGCCTTATGTGTGAGTAGTTTTTCTTGTTTATAACAATCTTATTAAAGCAGCCATGATCTAGAAAATGTAATACAATTTTGTCTTATCTTAGCTTCTATGCAGATGGAGGTTTCTACTGGTTTTAATATAATTAATTATTTGTCAATACATTTTCCTTTATTAACGCTGCAGTGGTTTGTTCGCTACTTATTCTCATTTTCGAAATCAGTAAAACCTTATTCTTTAAAAACCAAGTACTCATTACTCACGAATGAGGTTTCACAACTTTTTAACAAAATTCAAGTCCTTAACATTTCATAAAATGTCATTTATAAGTTAAGCCTCTTATCTTTTAAGATCAAGTCTCTTAACTTCTAAAATCAATAAACCACTCTTTTACCTACATAAAGTCGTTATAACTAACTTCTCATAAAGCTATTATAACACCTTATGTTTTAAACCAACCAAAACTCGTTAGCACACGTACGTCTACCGTACTACATAGTTCACAACAATCATGCTAGAAAATATAGGAAGAGGTTCACATACCTCGCGACGATTATCGACAATTAGCAAATAGCTCCAAAGTACTGTAACCCTGCTAGCCTTTTCCACCCTTCAAGTAGAATACGCTACTCGTAGTAACTCAACCTATAAAGGCCACAAAACATCTATCAATTTCTCGATCTCTTTGTAGCACAATTCCAAGTACAAGGTTCCTATTCTACGGAAATTTGGCACCTCCCCGCATGACCACGTAAATCCCTAACGAGGCCTTCTACCAAACCAACCATCCTAGGGGGGTGGGGGGTTACACGTCTAACCGGACGGGTACAATTCTACTCCACAATAATACTACAAGTCTACTGTAAATACAGTCCTATGTAAATACAGTTCAATTCTTATCCATATTCATTCTACATATAGTATACTTCAACTATACATTACTACAACATGTAATTTCCAATTACAATAGGGGGATAAAGACCATTACCTCGATAAGCCCAAAATTATCCAAGTTATAAGTCGATCCTGAGCAACGTTTAGCTCCTATTCTGAACGCTCCAATCCGCTCCAAGAAACCCTTAGAAGTTTCTAAACAACTTCTACTTAATACTTCAACCAACTATGAAGATTTCCCTAGGGTTTCGTTTTGTGACTAATGGATATAAAGTAGTATTTCTGGGCTTTTAGTATAGAGGTAACTTTGGAATACTACAAGGTATTTGGCTAAGGTATTTTGGAATAGTAACTATACTTGAAGACAATTTCTCTACCAAGGGGGGGGGGGCTTTCGGACGAAACAACTAGGAAACGTGAGGGGGGGTATTTCGACGGGAGCTAGGGAAAAAGGGGGGAGGGAGTTGGGACGAGAACTACAACAAGGGAGAGGGAGTTTTTGGAGACTTGGAAATTGTTTTTGTGGATGAAGAAGTCTTGCACTAGAGGGGGGTATTTATAGAACCTTGATGGCGAGATTAAAACAAATGGAGGGTGTAGATTAAGTAGCTTGTGTGAGTGGAGTCTTCCACCAAGTGTCCACCACAATATTGGGACATATGTCCACCACAACATTGGAACATATGTCCACCACAACAAAGAGCCATGTGGCCATCCACTTGCCCCTCCAAAACCGTCCACTACCTACCCCCACTATCCCAAAAAAATACCTTGCAATATTTGACTATTTGACTTGTCCACTAGCCCACCATTTCGTCCAACCATGCCACCTAAGGGTGACACATGTCGCCCTCCTATTGGTCCAAAATATTTCGTCTCTCGGAAAAATCCGTAATCGGTTAAAATATTAAAAACATAAAATTTCCTTCACAAGGTTCGGAATCTTTTCCGTCGAAAGTTCACAATTTCATCCTAAACCTAATTAGGGCTTAAACAATTGTACGTACGTCCTCACATACATACTCTGGAAATACGGGGTATAACAAATATGTGGCTCTCTCACCCCGCATTCGAGAACATATTGGCTTCATGCTGGAGACAAGACATATTGGGAACTGCTCAATTCGTTCTAGCCTCAAAATTGAAAGCCTTGAAGCAACCATTGCGGGAATTGAACATAAGTGATTTTGGAAGCATTGAACAAAGAGCAAATGGGGCAAACATTGAGTTTAAGGAGGCTATCAATGCGCATATGGAAGATCCCTTTGATGATGAGCTAAAAGCCAAGGTTAAGTCCTCAAGAGCTAAAGCAAATACCTTACTGGAAGCCGAGAGACACTTCATAAGGCAAAAGTCGGCGAAACACTTGATTGGAAGTGATAGATGCTCCAAATACTTCCACAGCTTGATCAAGAGGAGTAATGTCAGGAACTCAATCAACTACCTTGTCAAGGCCAATGGTACTATCACAACATCTCCCGGGGAAGTTAGAGAATTGCTTGTGGAATTTTACAAGGACCTTTTAGGCACATCCCGATCCATTACCAACTTTGATCCCGAAGTGTTCAACTCTGGCCCGAAGCTAAGTGAAGAGGATGGATTACATCTTTTGCATTTTATCTCCCCAAAGGAGATTTTGGAAGCTCTTTCCGATATAGGCAATGACAAGGCACCTGGCCCGGATGGTTTTTCGGCTGCCTTCTTCAAGGATAGATGGAGAGATGTGGGACAAGACGTAGTAAGAAGTGTTCAAGAGTTCTTCTCATCCGGAGTTCTTTTGAAGCAGGTGAATCATACCATCATTACACTCCTGCCCAAGACCGATCGGGACCCCAAGGTAAATGATTTTAGGCCTATTGGATTGACTAATGTGGTCTACAAGATCATAACAAAGATTTTAGCTAACAGAATGGCAATGGGTTCTCCTACTCTTTGTTGACAAATCTCAAGGGCTTTTGTGAAAGGAAGAAACATGATGGACAATGTCTTTGTTGCACAAGAGCTTGTGAGAGGTTTTAATAGAGCTAGAGTCTCACCAAGGTGTATGCTTATGGTGGATCTTCGGAAAGCATTTGATACGGTCTCTTGGAGCTTCCCTGAGTCGGTACTAAGAGGTCTCAAATTTCCGGACAGATTTGTAAGATGGATCATGGAATGTGTTAGCTCAACTTCTTTCTCTCTCTCAATCAACGGGGAGCTACATGGTTACTTCAAGGGTAAGCGCGGCCTAAGACAAGGTGATCCTATGTCTCCTACGCTCTTTATCTTGTGCATGGAATACCTTTCAAGGATGCTAAAACTAAAGGTTGCGGCAAGAGCTTTCTCCTATTATCCAAAGTGTAAGAGATTGGGCATTACTCACCTTGCATTCGCGGATGACCTCATGCTTTTTGCCAAAGGAGATGTATCTTCAGTTGGGATTCTTATGGAGTGTCTTGAAGAGTTGGAGGTTGTCTCAGGGTTAACTCTTAACCCATCTAAATCCTCCGTATACATAGCGGGAGTGCATGATACAGTTCGTGACTTGATCTTGTCCAGAGTGGGATTCGGCATTGGTAACTTTCCGGTACGATACTTGGGGATCCTTTTGTCCCCAATTTCAGTCTCGGTGGATCAGTTTTCTCCATTCACTAGTGCAATATCGGATTACATTCAGAAATGGGGGCATCACTCGCTATCTTATGCGGGAAAGCTGGAACTAATCAGGTCGGTCATTCAAGGTGTTGAGAGCTTTTGGTTCCGGGAACTTCCTTGTTATACCCCGTAGTTTCAGGGTATGTATGCTAGGACGTACGTACGAGAATACGACATTGAAATTGGAATGGAAGGAAGAGGTGATTTTTCCACGGAAAAGTTTCCGGTTTTTGTGAAGGAAAAAGGTTCGTTAATGGGGTGGATTCCCGATTTGGTGTCGGACTTCTTGGAATATTAGAGAATTATGGAATTTTATTTTTGGAAATGGTCACGTGGGGCCACGGGAGAAAATTTACGGTTTTGTAGGGCCAGCTTTGTTTTGAGATTTTGGCCATTGTGGATATTTTGGAAGATGAAATATTTTGGGCCAGTAGGAGGCGACACGTGTCACCCCCTAGTTGGCTTGGGCGAATTCCACTTTGTACACTGGCCTTTGGTTTAGAGTCGTTTCGGCGGCGTTTTACACAACTCGCGTAGGATAAATTCGGCTATGTCATTTCTAATTTTTGCGGATTTTTCAGAGGCGCTAACACGTTGGACCAGCGAGAGGCGACACTTGTCACCTCTCGTTGATGGATGTCGCGCGTGATAGGGCGATTGGGTTGGCTTATTTTGTCTTGGAGTTGGTAGGATATTTTGTGTGCAAGTTGGCCAAGGACACTTGCCTAAATCCTCACCCTACACTTGCACGGCACTTGGCATAATCTTGGCCCTTGGTTGGCCATCCTTGACCTATAAATACCCCTTGTTGAAGAGTTATTTCATCCTAAATTGAGCAATCTTTCTAAGTCTCAAATCCTCCTCTCCCTCTTGTTGTTTCGTCCAAACACACCCTCCCCTTTGAGAAGCTCTGGCGAGAGCAACCCACAGCCTAGCAGAAACCTACCATCCCTTGGTTGAAAAGTTGCCTTCTAGTATTGTTATAATGCCCAAAATACCTAGCCCAAATCCACTTAGTCATTAGTAGAAGTTGTGAAGAACTTAAGGTTTTCTTGGAGCTCTGGGCGCACAACTTAGGAGCTAAACCTTGCTCAGTGCGACTTTTATCTAGGATATTATTGGGCTTACCGAGGTAAATAACCTTACCCTCCTTTTGTAATTAGAGTATATATCTTTGTAGAAGAATAGGAATAAGTATTAAATACTTAGAAGGATATTGCGAGAATAGAATTGAGCTATTATCACGGTAGAAGGGCTTAAAGAAGAATAATAGAAGCTGTACTTACATAGAATTTGTTTTCACGATGAACTTGAGTAGCTCATAGGGTAGGAAGTGCTGCCCAAATGTCCATAGAATAGCGAACCCTCTGTTTAGAGCTTTATACGATCTGATCTAGGCGTTGATAGGCGTGTTGGTGATATAGTCGATACTCTGTGCGACATATTCAACTTGGCGGTGGTTTCGCGAGAAGGTATGTGATTCTTCTATCCTCTTGAGCATGATATTTTAAAGAATATGTATATAGTACGGTGAGCGTCGTGTGTTAGCGAATAATAATTACGGCAATGTCTTGGACTTAAGCTGAATAATAATTACGGCAATGTCTTCGGACTTAAGCCTGAATAATAATTACGGCAATGTCTTCTGACTTAAGCCTGAATAAAAAGAATCTGAAGTAGTTCAAAAGTATTAAGAAACCTTTTTTGAAAGAAGAGTAACACTTGGTTTTAAAAGCTTAAGAGTTATACTAGCTTTTATGGGAAGTTAGGTATAACGGCTTAGAGTGATAAAAGAATGATTTAATGTTTTAAGAAAATAAGAGACTTGACTTAATTTATACTAATGTGAATTTTGTTAAAAGTGTGAAACCTCATTCGTGAGTAATGAGTATTTTGGTTTTCAAAGGAATGATGTTTCTTGATTTTGGAAATCAGAATGAATGTCGAACAAACCACAGCAGCGCTAATAAAGGGAAATGTTTTGACTAATAATGTATTATTAAAATCAGTAGAAACTTCCATCTGCATAGGAGCTAAGATGAGACAAAATGATATTACATTTCCTAGATCACGGCTGTTGTAATCAGATTGTTATGAACAATAATAACCTACTCACACATAAGGTATATGTTTCTCAAATTGTTTTAAAAGATTAAAACTATGAACTACAAACCACTTTGAAAATGAGAAACTTGAGTAATTGAAACTAGGCAAACTTGAGCGTTAGGAAAAGAATGTTGTTACTTGATTTTACAAAGAGAAGTGTTTTTATTTACTTCAAAAATTACTCTATTTTTATACTACGGGTATTGTATGACTCTTTGTGAAAGAAAGCGGATCTTTTAAAGAGTAATACATGAAGTACTTTGGGGCTAAAGCCGAACTTGTTAATCATAATGTAGAAAGTACACGGTGTGAATAACTTGATTGTATTGATTTGTGATAGTCTTGTAATACTTTCTGTTGACTTGATAAGTAAACATGTTAGGATCTTCGTGAGTTAGTATCTTGTGGTGTTTGTGTAAAGGGTTTTCCCTTGTTGTGCTTAGGATGTTTAACGATAATTTGTTATGTTAGTATTATACATCATTCATCTCTTGAGATGATTAGGAGTTAAGCGCCCTCCGTCTGGGAGTAGACTTCGGGCGGGTCGATGGACCTATGATTGAGAATACCTTATGCGGTGCAGATGGCCTATGCGGGCTGCGGGAGTTCCAGGTTAGTATCACGGCCCTTGTGGTCATGCGGTCCTTGTGGCCATGCGGGCGGCGAGTCGGGGCGGCTGCAGGGAGTAGCTACCCTCGATGCGGGGTTATACCTCATGCGGGCCTATCAGTTGGCCCGTGCGGGCTATGGGAAGTTCGGGGGCTAGCGCGCACATTAGATCTGCGAGCGAGTGGCGGCTTTGATCATGTGGAGTCTAGACATATCTCATAATCTGATTCTGACCTTGTTTGTCTTGGGGTTTTTAGTAGTCGGCTATGCCTTCGTACTTACCGTCACGGTTTTATGATGACTTTGAGGCGTGAGTCACGACTTGACATATCGCTTATTTATTATGAGCGTAGTTTTGGCTTATCATACGTGTCTCTGCTTTATATAGACTACTATGATTTCATTTCTGATATTTTGATTTCACATACTTGGTACTGTTATGCGACCTCGCCGGGCTGCGTTCATCTGCGAGTAAAGGTACTCCTCCGTTGATCCGTTCTTAGGATCACCTTGGCGTTAGGAAAGCTCCGTTTCTCGGAAGCTTAGCATTTTGGTATGGTCCACTGTCGTTGTAGATATTTGTATTGGGGTATGGCGGGGCCTGTCCGCCATTGTTGTTTTAAACTCTTAGAAGTGCGTAGACTGTTGTAAGGTTGGGATATAGCTGTTCATTTTGGGGTACTTATATACATATATGCGAAAGGCAACTTTTCCAGCGTGTCTTATTTATCTTTCATATTGTGGTTGTTTATTTTCGATTTCTCGATGTATGACTACTTGGGTGCGGGTAAGGCACGATCCACGAGCCAGGCAGGTTGTGACAAAAGTGGTATCGAGCGATTAATCCTCGGAAAGTGTCTGACCGTATCTAGTAAGTCTTGATTATCGGTGTGTTGTGCACCACTTGATGTCGAGGAGGCTATAGGATATTTAGGATTGGTTTCCATTCTTCTCACTCGAGATCGTGCTTTAGAGGCGTGTTATAAGTTGGACCCCTCTAACGTATTCCTTTCCTCTACCGGTGATGCCTCGCGCGAACCTCGGGCCCAGAAGGCGAAGCGCAAGAAGGAGGCTGCGAGTAAATCTGAGAGATTTAGAAGAACCTGGCCCAATCATCACTGAGGTGATGCTTCATGCGAGGAGTTACGAGGCGTCGCGGCGGCGAGTTTGCAGTGGCGGCGATTCCTCTGCGGCCATGACATCTGGACTTTCGGTTCCACGACTTGGAAGCGAAAATATGGATTGGAAGGAGCGGCCTGTTACTAGCAAGGACTTGGCGGCGAGAGTATTTTATGTACCGGTATACCAAGGATATTGATGCTTATCTAAAAAGGGTTGTGAGGAGTAGCTCTTGATCGAGAGCGAGCGGGCTTGCGTTCGAGATTATGCTGTGGTGAGAGAGGTAGAGATCGGCGAGTGGCCAGAAACGGAGAAGAGGGCGATTGGCGGGATCATTTGGTAACTCTCGGCGAACCGCCTCGGCCAATTAGACATGCGCCTCCGCCCGATGCAGTGTCCTCCACGAGTTGATTTTCCTCGGTGTTCGCGATGTGGCGGCGTCATCGGGGATGTCGTCTCTTGGCTGGTGCTTGTTTTACTGCGGCCGTCGAGGGCCATATAGCGAGGAATGTTCTATGAGGAGGATGCAAGTAGGAAGACTTCGGCCTACCAGGTCGATTGCGGATCGGTGGTGCGGAGAGGAAGGGGTGTTAGCGGGAGGCCACCCCGCCGGTGTGGCGTTGTGGTCGATGTCATCGTGGGAGTGTCGTGCCTGCGTCGGCTTGTTATGTTTGCGGCAGCGGGGCCATTTGCGAGAAATTGTCCACCAAAGTTGGGGATGTAGAGACTCATCGCCGGGATCGATGGATAGTTCATCACCTTTGACTATGCGCCCGGCGGGATTGATTAATGCGGCACGGGAAGTGCGCGTAGATACAGGTATATCCTTAACCCTTTAGAGATTTATATGTGTAGCGAATATCTTAAGTATTGTTTTTGGTTAGCATGGTGTTAGTGTGATTAGAATTATTTTTAGTTAACCTGGTAAGATTGGGGGGATAGTGAGAGTGGGAGCCTTAGAATATTATACGTAGAGACCTTAGAGGCGAGGCCATCTTTGGTAAAGAATTATTTCGTGTTTGACCCTTATCGAGGTGCATTGTATCGTGAGGTATTTTGTGGGATGAATCCACGAGTGTTGTGAAGCGAAGAGGGTGGTTGAGCTTAGAAGACCGCTAGGTTTTAAATGCGTGATTGGTGAGATTGTTAGGATCGGAACTAGTGTTTTGCGGCGTTCGGGTCGGGTTGAGGCCGTGTTGCGGGTCGACCACGCCTGTTTGGTGATAGAATTCGGTTGTGGTGGTCCCGTTTGTGTTAGGATCACGAGGGTGTTAGGCCCGAGGTTTAGTTAACCATTATGCGAGTTCGTGGATGTGTTCGACCGATGGTCGGGCGATGGAATTCGACCGTCTTATCTTTTAGTCAAGCGTGTACTCGGTAGTAAGTTGCGAGATGATTATTTGAGGAAGGGTGTAAAGGCTGCAGGGTGCCTACCTTCGCCTTTTGGCGACGATGGAGTCAAGTTGCGGTGTTTCTTTTACGGAAGAGTTACCGAGCAAGGTTAGGAACTTCGGGTGAATCGCGATGTCGCGTTCGCTCGGGCGATGTTTGGATTTGGTGGCGTATAAAGAGGCGAGCCTACATCACGAGGAAACGACCGAACGTGGCTCTCCGTATGGCACATCTGAGAAGGGCCTTAGGGCATGCCTCGAGGATCGCAAGCAACCGGTACCATTTGTTGGAGTCGTCGGGCGGGGCTCGCGGCAAAGTGACAAAAGTGGTATCACGGCGAGTAAGGAAGAGCGAGCATGTATTACGAGCTTAGGTGTGATCATTCGTTTGTAAAGTAGAGGCGAAGGAGTATCTTTTTAGATCTCGAGTAGGAGTTTTTGTGATAGAGGTGATTCCTCGTGGACTGGGAGATAAGTATGTGCGCTTGTTGTGTTGTGGCCAGGTGTGGCATGGTTGATTCCGTAAGTATAGCAGTAAGGACTATACTGGCGCCTGTTTGTTTTGATACCTAGAAGGAACATTCGGGACAAATGTTTCTAAGGAGGAGAATGTTATACCCGTAGTTTGGGGTATGTATGCGAGGGCGTGCGTGCGAGAATCTGACATTGAAGTGGAATGGAAGGAAGAGGTGATTTTCCACGGAAAAGTTTCGGTTTTGTGAAGGAAAAAGGTTCGTTAATGGGAATTGGATTCCCAGTTTGGTATTCGGACTTCTTGGAATATTAGAGAATTATGGAATTTTATTTTTGGAAATGGTCACGTGGGGCCACGGGAGAAAATTCTGATTTTGTAGAACCACTTTGTTTTGAGATTTTGGCCATTGTGGATATTTTGGAAAATGAAATATTTTGGACGAGTAGGAGGCGACACGTGTCACCCCCACTAGTTGGCTTGGGCGAATTCCACTTTGTACACTTTGCGTTTAAGTCGTTTTTACCGAAGCGTTTTACACAACTTCGCGTAGGATAAATTCCGGCTATGTCATTTCTAATTTTTGCGGATTTTTCGAGAGGCGCAAACACGTTGGACCAACGAGAGGCGACACTTGTCACCTCTCATTGATGGATGTCAGCGTGATAGGGCCGATTGGGTTGGCTTATTTTGTCTTGGAGTTGGTAGGATATTTTGTGTGCAAGTTGGCCAAGGACACTTGCCTAAATCCTCACCTACACTTGCCTTGCACTTGGCATAATCTTGGCCCTTGGTTGGCCATCCCTGACCTATAAATACCCCTTGTTGAAGAGTTATTTCATCTAAATTGAGCAATCTTTCTAAGTCTCAAATCCTCCCTCTCCCTCTTGTTGTTTTCGTCCAAACACACCTCCCCTTTGAGAAGCTCTGGCAGAGCAACCCCTAGCCTGGCAGAAACCTACCCCCTCCCTTGGTTGAAAAGTTGCCTTCTAGTATTTATATAATGCCCAAAATACCACAGCCCAAATCCCTTAGTCATTAGTAGAAGTCGTGAAGAACTTAGGTTTTCTTAGACTCTGGGCGCCTGACTTAGGAGCTAAACCTTGCTCGGTGTGACTTTTATCTAGGATATTATTGGGCTTAAGGGTAAATAACCTTACCCTCCTTTTGTAATTAGAGTATATATCTGTAGAAGAATAGGAATAAGTATTAAATACTTAGAAGGATATTGCGAATAGAATTGGTATTATCACAGTAGAAGGGCTTAAAGAAGAATAATAGAAGTGTACTTACATAGAATTTGTTTTCCTGATGAACTTGAGTAGCTCACCGGGTAGGGAAGTGCTGCCCAAATGTCCATAGAATAGCGAACCCTCTGTTTAGAGCTTTATACGATTACAATCTAGGCGTTGATAGGCGTATTTGGTGATATGAGTCGATACTCTGCGCGAGACATATTCAACTTCGAAGGTGGTTTTAGCCGAGAAGGTATTTGATTCTTCCTATCCTCTTGAGCATGATATTTTAAAGAATATGTATATAGTAAGGTAGGCGTCGTGTGTTAGCGAATAATAATTACGGCAATGTCTTGGACTTAAGCACGAATAATAATTACGGCAATGTCTTGGACTTAAGCTGAATAATAATTACGGCAATGTCTTCTGACTTAAGCCTGAATAAAAAGAATCTGAAGTAGTTCAAAAGTATTAAGAAACCTTTTTTGAAAGAAGAGTAACACTTGGTTTTAAAAGCTTAAGAGTTATACTAGCTTTTATGGGAAGTTAGGTATAACGGCTTAAGAGTGATAAAAAGAATGATTTAATGTTTTAAGAAAATAAGAGACTTGACTTAATTTATACTAATGTGAATTTTGTTAAAAAGTGTGAAACCTCATTCGTGAGTAATGAGTATTTTGGTTTTCAAAAGGAATGATGTTTCTTGATTTGAATCGAGAATGAATGTCGAACAAACCACAGCAGCGCTAATAAAGGGAAATGTTTTGACTAATAATGTATTATTAAAACCAGTAGAAACTTCCATCTGCATAGGAGCTAAGATGAGACAAAATGATATTACATTTCCTAGATCATGGCTACTGTAATAAGATTGTTATGAACAATAATAACCTACTCACACATAAGGTATATGTTTCTCAAATTGTTTTAAAAGATTAAAACTATGAACTACAAACCCTTTCGAAAATGAGAAACTTGAGTAATTGAAACTATGCAAACTTGAACGTTAGGAAAATAATGTTGTTACTTGATTTTACAAAGAGAAGTGTTTTGATTTACTTCAAAGGAAATTACTCTATTTTTATACTACGGGTATTGTATGACTCTTTGTGAAAAGCGGATCTTTTAAAGAGTAATACATGAAGTACTTTGGGGCTAAAAACCGAACTTGTTAATCATAATGTAGAAAGTACTGTGTGAATAACTTGATTGTATTGATTTGTGATAGTCTTGTAATACTTTCTGTTGACTTGATAAGTAAACATGTTAGGATCTACGTGAGTTAGTATCTTGTGGTGTTTGTGTAAAGGGGTTTTCCACTTGTTGTGCTTAGGATGTTTAACGATAAACATTATGTTAGTATTATACATCATTCATCTCTTGAGATGATTAGGGAGTTAAGCGCCTCCGTCGCGGGGTAGACTTCAGGCGGGTCGATGGACCTATGATTGAGAATACCTTATGCGAGTGCATATGGCCTATCTTGAGCTGCGGGAGTTCGAGTTAGTATCGGCCCTTGTGGTCATGCGGTCCTTGTGGCCATGCGGACGGCGAGTCGGGGCGGCTGGGAGGGAGCTACCCTCGATGCGAGGTTATACCTCATGCGGGCCTATCAGTTGGCCCGTGCGGAGCTATGGGAAGTTCGGGGCTGAGCGCGCATTAGATCTGCGAGCGAGTGGCGGCTTTGATCATGTGGCGGTGCAGACAGATCTCATAATCTGATTCGACCTTGTTTATCGGGGTTTTTAGTAGTCGGCTATGCCTTCGTACTTACCGTCACGGTTTTATGATGACTTTGGCGTGAGTCCACGACGACATATTGCTTATTTATTATGAGCGTAGTTTTGGCTTATCATACGTGTCTCTGCTTTATATAGACTACTATGATTTCATTTCTGATATTTTGATTTCACATACTTAGTACTGTTATCGACCTCCTTGAAGTGCGTTCATCTGCGCGGTAAAGGTACTCTCTGTTGATCCGTTCTTAGGATCACCGCTTCAGCGTTGGGAAAGCTCCGTTTCTCCGGAAGCTTAGCATTTTGGTATGGTCCCCTGTCGTTGTTGTTATACCCCGTAGTCCCAGGGTATGTATGCGAGGACGTACGTACGAGAATACGACAGAAAGATTGGAAAGGAAGAAAGAGGCGATTTTTCCACGGAAAAGTTTCCGGTTTTTGTGAAGGAAAAAGGTTCGTTAATGGGAATTGGATTCCCAGATTTGGTATTCGGACTTCCTGGAATATTAGAGAATTATGGAATTTTATTTTCGAAAATGGTCACGTGGGGCTCGGGAGAAATTCTGGTTTTGTGGGGCCCTTTGTTTTGAGATTTTGGCCATTATGGATATTTTGGAAGATGTTTTATTTTGGGCCAATAGGAGGGTGACACGTGTCACCCACTTTAGGTAACTTGGCCGAATGGCATTTGTGCCTGACACCGGTTAGAGTCGTTTTTTAAATGAAGCGTTTTACATAACTTGCGAAGGAAAATTCCGGCTATGTCTTTTCTCATTTTTGCGGATTTTTAGAGGCGAACATTTTGGACCAACGAGAGGCGGCGCAGCACCTGCTCGTTGGTGGGCAAGGTGGCGTACTTGGGCGAAATGGGGATGTCAGTGGTAGATATTTTGGTAGATATTTTGTGAGGTTTTAGGAGTAGGGACTAGGGGCACTTGGGCATATCTTGGCCTACACTTGTGTAACACTTGGCTCGATCTTGGCCATTGGTTGGCCTTGGCTTGTCTTATAAATACCCTCTCCCTTTGATGAATTCTTAAATCCGTTCCTAAATGTTTCTAAGTGTAAAATCCTCTCCTCCCTTGTGTTGAGTTCGGCCAGGGCCTCCCCACTTGTGGCGAGAGCACCCCACTCTAGGGGTGCTAGCCGAGTAGTGCCACTCCTAGAGTTGCTAGCCAGTGGGGTACCCACTGCTAGGTTGTTTAAGTATAATACCCTTGTTGTGGTATAGAAATACTCTCTAGTATTGTTATTATGTCCAAATACCTTGGCCCAAATACCTTGTAGTATTCCCGAGTTACACTTATACAAAAGCCAGAAAATACTATTATACTTCCGTCGATCCCAAAACCGAAACCACAGGAAAATCTCCGTAGTCAGTTGGAGTATTGTGTAGAAGTTGGTTAGAACTTCTAAGGGTGGTTTAAATGAGTTGGGCGCTCGGAGTTGGAGCTAAAACTTTGCTAAGGATCGACATTAAACTCGGATAATTATGGGCTTATCGAGGTAACTATCTTGTCCCTTTTGTAATTGGATATTACATGTTGTAGGAAAATATAGTTAAAGTATACTATATATATATAAGCGAACATAGCTTGTGGCAATGTCCTTGGACTTAAGCTGAAGAAGCATTGTAATTACATGGGGTTGTATTACAGTAGACTTGTGTAGTAATCAGTGGAGTAGAATTGTACGTTAGGGTTAGATGTATAACCCACTGGTTGGCTTGGTAGCGGCCTCGATAGAGGAGGAGGTTTCTGTTGTTGCGGGGAGTCTTGCGAATTTTGTAGAATGTTCTGATGAGATCTAAATGTTAATAAGCGCCTTGTGGCCTTATAGGTTGATGTACTACGTGTGGCGCGATCTACGTGGCTTAAGGGGTAGCCGGCGTTTGGAAGTACTTGGGCGTTTTGCTATGAGTCGATACTCGTCGCGAGGTATGTGAACCTCTTCCTATCTCTTCTAGCATGATATGTGTGAACTATGTAATGCGGTAGGCGTCACATGTGCTAAATGTGTTTGAGTGGTTTAAAACATAAAGTGTTATAACGGCTTTATGGGAAGTTGGTTATAACGACTTTATGTTAGTAAGAAAATACATGTGGTTTTAAAAGGTAAGCGATTTGAACTATAAGCGGCTTGTTATATGATAAGAAAGAACTTGAAGTATTTCAAAGATTTTGAATCATTTTGAAAGGAAGTAATACTTGGTGTTTGAAAACTTAAGAGTTATACTAGCTTTATGGGAAGTTAGGTATAACGGCTTAAGAATGCTTTCTTGATTTGGAAATCGAATGTGTATCGACAAACCAACTGCAGCGTTAATAAAAGGAAATGTTTTGAATAATTAAGTATTATTAAAACGGTAGAAACTTTCATCTGCATAGAAGCTAAGATGAGACAAAATGATATTTCTAGATCATGTTTTGTAATAAGATTGTTATAAACAAGAATATCTACTCACATATAAGGCTTATGTTTCTCAGTTGTTTAAAGAGAATTATATTCTTAAATGAATAAGACTATGAACTACGAAACCTTTCTAAAATAAAGCGTGAACATTTGAAATTAGGCAAACTTGGGCGTTTGGAAAATAATGTTGTTACTTGATTTTACAAAGGTAAGAGTTTTAGTTTTCTTAAAAGGGCAGTCACTCTATTTTATACTACGGGTATTGTGTGACTTATGTGAAAAGCAGATCTTTTTTTTAGATTTTAATGTGTGAAGTACTTGGGGATAGATACCCGAACTTCTTAGTAGAAAGTACCTTGTATGAATAACTTGATTGTATTGGTTTGTGATAGCCTTGTAATACTTTCTTGTTGCTTTGATAAGTAAACGTGTTAGGATGCTACGTGTGTTAGTATCTTGTGATGTTTGTGTAAGGGGGTTTCCCTTGATTGTGCTTATTAACTATCGGTCGTTATGATAGTATTGTGGCATTCGTCTCTTGAGATGATTAGGAGTTAAGCGCCTCCGTCACGGGGTAGACTTCGGTGATGCAGGACCGTGATTCGAGAATACCTCATGCGGGTCTGAGGGCCTATGCGGGCTCGAGAGTTCGAGGTTAGTGTGCGTCCTTTATGGGCATGCGGTCGCGTGGCGTGCGGACTCGAAAGTCGGGGCGATGCGGGAGTAGCTACCCTCGATGCGGGAATACCTCATGCGGGCGATGAGATTGGCCTATGCGGGCTGCGGGAAGTTCGAGGACTAGGCGCGCATTAGATCTGCGGGCAAGTGGCGGCTTTGATCATGTAATGATGCAAGCAGATCTTATAATCTGATTTATGACCTTGTTGATGCGTAGGTGTTAGTAGTCGGCTATGCCTTACGTGCCTGCATGCGGTTTTATTAGGACAGGTGGGACACGGTGTTCATATGTATTCCTTGGTGCTTGTATATCATAAAGCTGGCGGTGAGGAAGGTATTCCACGGGCACGATTGATGTTGTGGGCGTGAGACCCATTGTTAAATTGAGTGATGACTTGAGGGTGTGAGTCCCTGACTTGACATGATTGCTATTTATGGTGAAGCGTAGTTTGGTTATCATACATGTCTCTGCTTTGTATAGACTACTATGATTTCATTTCTGATGTTATTTTTAGTTTCACATACTCGGTACTGTTATGCGACCTCGCCCGAAGTGCGTTCATCTGCGCGAGTTGAGGTACATCGATCGTTGATCCTAGCTCTCGAGTCCTGATTCGGCGTTTGGGAAGCTCCGTTTCTCGGAGGCTTATCGATGGTATAGTCCTGTCGTAGTAAGTGTTTACATTCGGGGGTTTGGCGGGCCTGTCCGCCATTGTGTCGTATCATTCTTAGAAGTGCAGAAATCTTGTTGTGGGCTGGGTTGGTAAAAAGGAATAAGCTGTTCATTTGTAAAAGAGTTGATGGTTATATATATGCGAAAGGCAAGTTTCCTGATTATTGTTTTATATTTACATTTATCTCGTATTTGTTGTTTTATGTTATTGATTACTCGATGTTGTGTCACTAGGGTGCGGGGTAAGGCACGATCACGGGCCCGATTTTGGGTCGTGACAAAGTGGTATCGAGCGATTAATCCTCGGAAAGTGTCTGAGACCGTATCGATGAAGTCTTGATTATCGGGGTGTTGTGCGCACGCGATGTCGAGGAGGCTATAGGATATTTAGGATTGGTTTCTATTCTTCTCACTCGAGATCGTGCCTTAGAGTGTGTTGTAAGTTGGACCCTCAGCGAAATTATTTCCACTTATCGTTATGCCTCGCGTGGGCAACCCGCACGGGAGGCGAGCGTGAGGAGGCTGAGTAGAGTTCGGAGGGTGGCGAGGGCGCGGGCCAAATCATTACCTAGGGTAGTGCCGTTCGGGGATTTCTGCGGCGTCACTAGCCCGGCGAGTTTAAGCATGGCGGCGGCGGTTCCTCTGCGGCCGTGATATGTGAACGCCGGTTCCACGGCCAGAGCGAGAATATAGATTGCGAGACAACGCATTACTAGCTATGGATTTGGCTACGGAGAGTATACGATGTATCGCAAGTCTTGATGACTACCTAAGAAGGTTGTGCAAGAGTAATCCTTGATTAGGCTTGAGCATGGCACGTATGCGGGCTTATGCGCGGCGAGAAAGCGTAGAGATCGGCGGGTTAACGAGGGCGAGAAGAGGGCGGGCGTGAGTCGCCGGTAACTTTCAAGGTGAGTATACCTTAAGTGCTATGTTACGATAGCGGTGTGTTAGTTGTGATTAGAAATCATGGTGGGTTAGCAAGTAAGATTTTGGAGGATAGAGAAAGTGTGAGCCTTAGAGCTTTATCTGTGAAGACCTTAGAGGTAAGGCCGTCTCGAGAAAGGTGTAGTGTTATGTTTGACCCTTATAGGAGTGCATAGTGCACGTGAGCTATGTTCGTGGGATAAGTCCACTGAGTAGCGTGATTTGAAAGAAGGTAGTCGAGCTAGGAAGACCGCTAGGTTTCGTAATATGATTTGTGAAATTATTCCTTGGGGAGCTAGTGTTTTTGATGCTGGGTCGGGTTGAGGCCGTGTTGCGGGTCAACCGCGGCGGTATGGTGGTGGGGTCGGTTGTGGTGGTCGCCTTGTGGTAGGAGTCACGAGGGTGTTAGGCCCGAGTTTAGTTAACCAGTATGAGTTCGTGGATGCGTTCGACCGGTGGTCGGGCGATGAGCGACCCATCGTGTTCTTGATCAGGCCGTTTTACTGTTGTGTTGGGTTATCGAAAGGTTGTAAGGTTGCAGGGTGCCTACCTTCACCTTATGACGACAGTGGAGCCAGTGCGGCTGTTTTGTTTACGGAAGTTTTGCGGGCATGTGTTAAGAACTTCGGGTAAGTCTCGAATCGCATTCGCCACGGGCGGTGTTTGGATTTGAGGATAGTTGTAGGGATTGTTGTCTCTGTGGAGGTAGTGTTTAAGCTACCATTTCGGTGTTCGGATGTCGCCTTTTGAAGCCTTGTAGGCGGAAGTGTAAGTTGCGGTCGATTGGTTCGATGTTGGCAAGGTTCGATTAGTTAGTTGAGCTTGTTCCGGTGATGTGGATAGTCGCGAAGCTTGTCTAGAAGAAGTTACGGCGGCTCGGAGAAATCGTGCGGATAATCGGCGGCGGCAGAGTTGAGTTGACGGTCGGTCTTCTTGAAAGTACCACCCGGTTAGGGTGTGACGAGTTTTGGAAACAAAGGAACTTAGCGAGTTACTTGGGGCCACTTTTAGTTCATGTGAAGAATAGGCGGGTTGCACATATGTTAGCTTTTAGTCAGGCTTAGGAGGCGTGCTTGGTCTTCGTATTGTTATGATCGGGAAAGTATCGGAGATCCATCAGTGTTCGATTAATGATGACCACGTTAGAGATAGTAACCCGAGTTTTGGGGCGAAGCCGTATCGAGAATGTAGTAAGAGTTCGAGTGTACGAGATCTCCGGGATCATGGCGGCCGGTATCATTTGTTAGATCGTCGGAGCAAGGCTCGCGACAAAGTGACAAAAGTGGTATCGATGACTAAGGAAGTATATTTTGACTCGGGAAGAGGTATTTGTGGTGATATAGAGGTGTTTTCCTCGTAGACTTGGAGATAAGTATGTTGCGCGGTATTTACGTGGCGGTATGGCGAGATTGTTTAGTAAGTATAGTAGTGAAGACTATCTTGGCGCGCGTTGTTTTGAGACTTAGAAGGAACATTCGGGACGAATGTTTCTAAGAGAGGAAGAATGTTATACCCGTAGTCCCGGGGTATGTATGTGAGGGCGTGCGTGCGAGAATCTGACGAAAGATTGGAAAGGAAGAAAGAGCGATTTTCCACGGAAAAGTTTAGGTTTTGTGAAGGAAAAAGGTTCGTTAATGGGGTGGATTCCCAGTTTGGTATTCGGACTTCTGGAATATTAGAATTATGGAATTTTATTTTGAAAATGGTCACGTGGGGCCACGGGAGAAATTCTGATTTTGTGGGGCCAGCTTTGTTTTGAGATTTTGGCCATTATGGATATTTTAGGAAGATGTTTTATTTTGGGCCAATAGGAGGGTGACACGTGTCACCCGCCTAGGTAACTTAGTAGAATGGCATTTGTGCCTGACACGGTTAGAGTCGTTTTAGGCGAAGCGTTTTACATAACTGCGAAGGAAAATTCGGCTATGTCTTTTCTCATTTTGCGGATTTTTCGAGAGGCGAACATTTTGGACCAACGAGAGGCGGCGCAGCACCTCTCGTTGGTGGGCAAGGTGGCGTACTTGGGCGAAATGGGGATGTCAGTGGTAGATATTTTGGTAGATATTTTGTGAGGGTTTTAAGGAGTAGGGACTAGGGGCACTTGGGCATATCTTGGCCTACACTTGTGTAACACTTGGCTCGATCTTGGCCATTGGTTGGCCTTGGCTTGTGCTATAAATACCCTCTCCCTTTGATGAATTCTTCGTCCGTTCCTAAATGTTTCTAAGTGTAAAATCCTCTCCCTCCCTTGTGTTGAGTTCGGCGAGGCCTCCCCTTGTGGCGAGAGCACCCCACACAGGGTGCTAGCGAAGTAGTGCCCACTCACAGAGTTGCTAGCAGTGGGGTACCCACTGCCTAGGTTGTTTCGTATAATACCCTTGTTGTGGTATAGAAATACTCTCTAGTATTGTTATTATGTCCAAATACCTTGGCCCAAATACCTTGTAGTATTCCCGAGTTACACTTATACAAAAGCCAGAAAATACTATTATACTTCCGTCGATCCACAAACCGAAACCACTAGGAAAATCTCCATAGTCCGTTGGAGTAGTGTGTAGAAGTTGGTTAGAACTTCTAAGGGTGGTTTAGAGCGGGTTGGAGCGCTCGGAGGTGGAGCTAAAACTTTGCTAAGGATCGACATTAAACTTCGGATAATTATGGGCTTATCGAGGTAACTATCTTGTCCCTTTTGTAATTGGATATTACATGTTGTAGGAAAATATAGTTAAAGTATACTATATATATATAGCTGAACATAGCTTGTGGCAATGTCCTTGGACTTAAGCTGAAGAAGCTGACTGTAATTACATGGGGCGTATTCTGATGAACTTGTGTAGTAGTGCAGTGGAGTAGAATTGTACGTTAGGGTTAGATGTATAACCCACTGGTTGGCTTGGTAGCGGCCTCGATAGAGAGGAGGTTTCTGCTGTTGCGGGAGAGTCTTTGCGAATTTTGGTAGAATGTTCTGCGATGAGATCTAAATGTTAATAAAGCGCCTTGTGGCCTTATAGGTTGATGTACTACGTGTGGCGCGATCTACGTGGCTTAAGGGGTGGCCGGCGTTTGGAAGTACTTGGGCGTTTTGCTGAGTCGATACTCGTCGCGAGGTATGTGAACCTCTTCATATCTCTTCTAGCATGATATGTGTGAACTATGTAGTACGGTGAGCGTGCGTGTGCTAAATGTGTTTGAGTGGTTTAAAACATAAAGTGTTATAACGGCTTTATGGGAAGTTAGTTATAACGACTTTATGTTAGTAAGAAAATACATGTGGTTTTAAAAGGTGGCGATTTGAACTATAAGCGGCTTGTTATATGATAAGAAAGAACTTGAAGTATTTCAAAGATTTTGAATCATTTTGAAAGGAAGTAATACTTGGTGTTTGAAAACTTAAGAGTTATACTAGCTTTATGGGAAGTTAGGTATAACGGCTTAAGAATGCTTTCTTGATTTGGAAATCGAATGTGTATCGACAAACCAACTGCGGCGTTAATAAAAGGAAATGTTTTGAATAATTAAGTATTATTAAAACCAGTAGAAACTTAATCTGCATAGAAGCTAAGATGAGACAAAATGATATTTCCTAGATCATGATTCTTTGTAATAAGATTGTTATAAACAAGAATATCTACTCACATATAAGACTTATGTTTCTCAGTTGTTTAAAGAGAATTATATTCTTAAATGAATAAGACTATGAACTACGAAACCTTTCTAAAATAAGAAGCGTGAACATTTGAAATTAGGCAAACTTGGGCGTTTGGAAAATAATGTTGTTACTTGATTTTACAAAGGTAAGAGTTTTAGTTTTCTTAAAAGGGATCACTCTATTTTATACTACGGGTATTGTGTGACTTATGTGAAAAAGCAGATCTTTTTAGATTTTAATGTGTGAAGTACTTGGGGATAGATGCAGAACTTGTTAGTAGAAAGTACCTTGTATGAATAACTTGATTGTATTGGTTTGTGATAGCCTTGTAATACTTTCTTGTTGCTTTGATAAGTAAGCGTGTTAGGATGCTACGTGTGTTAGTATCTTGTGATGTTTGTGTAAGGGGTTTCCCTTGATTGTGCTTATTAACTATCGATCGTTATGATAGTATTGTGGCATTAATCTCTTGAGATGATTAGGAGTTAAGCGCCCTCCGTCGGGGTAGACTCGGTGATGCAGGACCGTGATTCGAGAATACCTCATGCGGGTCTGAGGGCCTATGCGAGCTACGAGAGTTCGAGGTTAGTGTCGTCCTTTATGGGCATGCGGTCGCTTGTGGCGTGCGGACTCGAAAGTCGGGGCGATCTTGAGTAGCTACCCTCGATGCGGGGAATACCTCATGCGGGCGATGAGATTGGCCTATGCGGGTGCGGGAAGTTCGAGGACTAAGCCTTGGCATTAGATCTGCGGGCAAGTGGCGGCTTTGATCATGTGTGATGCAGAGCAGATCTTATAATCTGATTTATGACCTTGTTGAGTGCTGTAGGTGTTAGTAGTCGGCTATGCCTTCGTACTGCTACGAGTTTTATTAGGACACGGTGGGACACGGTGTTCATATGTATTCCTTGGTGCTTGTATATCATAAAGCTGGCGGTGAGGAAAGGTATTCCACAGCACGATTGATGTTGTGGCGTGAGACCCGTTGTTAAATTGAGTGATGACTTGAGGTGTGAGTCCACGACTTGACATGGCTTATTTATGGTGAGCGTAGTTTGGTTATCATACATGTCTCTGCTTTGTATAGACTACTATGATTTCATTTCTGATGTTATTTTTAGTTTCACATACTAAATACTGTTGTCTTGACCTCGCCCGAGGCTGCGTTCATACGCGAGTTGAGTACATCGATCGTTGATCCTAGCTCTCGAGTCGCGATTCGGCGTTTGGGAAGCTCCGTTTCTCGGAGGCTTATCGGTGGTATAGTCCTGTCGTAGTAAGTGTTTACATTCGGGGGTTTGGCGGGGCCTGTCCGCCATTGTGTCAAATATCATTCTTAGAGGTTTGTAATCTTTGTTGTGGCGGGGTTGGTAAAAAGGATTAAAATTTGTTCATTTGTAAAAGAGTTGATGGTTATATATATGCGAAAGGCAAGTTTTCCTGATTATTGTTTTATATTTACATTATCTCGTATTTGTTGTTTTATGTTCGTGATTACTCGATGTTGTGTCACTAGGGTGCGGGGTAAGGCACGATCCACGGGCCCGATTTGGTCGTGACAAAGTGGTATCGAGCGATTAATCCTCGGAAAGTGTCTGAACCGTATCGATGAGTCTTGATTATCGGGGTGTTGTGCACCGCGATAATCGAGAGGCTATAGGATATTTAGGATTGGTTTCTATTCTTCTCACTCGAGATCGTGCCTTAGAGCTGCATGTTGTAAGTTGGACCCTCGGCGAAATTATTTCCCTTGCTCGTTATGCCTCGCGTAGCGGCAACCGCACGGGGGAGGCAAAGCGAGGAGGCTGCGAGTAGAGTTCGGAGGGTGGCGAGGCGCAGGCCAAATCATTACCTAGGGTAGTGCTTCGTTCGGGGATTCTGCGGCGTCACTAGCCCTGAGTTTAAGCATGGCGGCGGCGGTTCCTCTGCGGCCATGATATGTGAACCTTCGGTTCCACGGCCAGGAGCGAGAATATAGATTGCGAGACAACGCATTTACTAGTTATGGATTTGGCTACGGAGAGTATCGATGTATCGCAAGTCTTGATGACTACCTAAGAAGGTTGTGCAAGAGTAATCCTTGATTGAAGCTTGAGCATGGCACGTATGCGGGCTTATGCGCGGCGAAAGCGTGAGATCGGCGGGTTAACCAGGGCGAGAAGAGGGCGGGCGGAGGTCGCCCGGTAACTTTCAAGGTGAGTATACCTTAAGTGCTATGTTCGATAGCGGTGTGTTAGTTGTGATTAGAAATCATGGTGGGTTAGCAGGTAAGATTTTGGAGGATAGAAAGTGTGAGCCTTAGAGCTTTATCTGTGAGACCTTAGAGGTAAGGCCGTCTCGAGAAAGGTGTAGTGTTATGTTTGACCCTTATAGGAGTGCATAGTGCACGTGAGCTATGTTCGTGGGATAAGTCCACGAGTAGCGTGATTTGAAAGAAGGTAGTCGAGCTAGGAAGACCGCTAGGTTTCGTAATATGATTTGTGAAATTATTCCTTGGGAGCTAGTGTTTTGCGCAATGCCGGGTCGGGTTGAGGCCATGTTGCGGGTCGACCAGCGGCGGTATGGTGGTGGGGTCGGTTGTGGTGGTCGCCTTGTGGTAAGTCACGAGGTGTTAGGCCCGAGTTTAGTTAACAGCGTATGAGTTCGTGGATGCGTTCGACCGGTGGTCGGGCGATGAAGCGACCCATCGTGTTCTTGATCGGGGACCGTTTTACCGTTGTGTTGGGTTATCGAGAAGGTTGTAAGGTTGCGGGGTGCCTACCTTCGCCTTATGAATGACGATGGAGCCAGTGCGGCTGTTTTTGTTTACGGAAGTTTTGCGGGCATGTGTTAAGAACTTCGGGTAAGTCTCGAGAATCGCGTTCGCCTCGGGCCGGTGTTTGGATTTGAGGATAGTTGTGGGGATTGTTGTCTCTGTGGAGGTAGTGTTTAAGCTACCATTTCGGTGTTCGGATGTCGCCTTTTGAAGCCTTGTAGGGCGGAAGTGTAAGTTGCGATCGATTGGTTCGATGTTGGCAAGGTTGATTAGTTGGTTGAGCTTGTTCCGGTGTGGATAGTCGCGGCTTGTCTAGAAGAAGTTAGCGGCTCGGAGAAATCGTGCGGATAATCGGCGGCAGCTTAGAGTTGAGTTGGCGGTCGGTCTTCTTGAAAGTACCACCCGGTTAGGGTGTGGCGAGTTTTGGAAACAAAGGGAACTTAGCCCGAGTTACTTGGGGCCCTTTTTAGTTCATGTGAAGAATAGGCGGGTTGCATATGTTAGCTTTTGCCGTCAGACTTAGGAGCGTGCCGATCTTCGTATTGTTATGATCGGGAAAGTATCGGAGATCCATCAGTGTTCCCGATTAATGATGACCACGTTAGAGATAGTAACCGAGTTTTAGGCGAAGCCGTATCGAGAATGTGGTAAGAGTTCGAGTGTGCGAGATCCTCGGGATCATGGCGGCCGGTATCATTTGTTAGTCGTCGGACAAGGCTCGCGACAAAGTGACAAAAGTGGTATCGATGGTGAGAAGTATATTTTGACTCCGGGAAGAGGTATTTGTGGTGATATAGAGGTGTTTTCCTCGTAGACTTGGAGATAAGTATGTTGCGCAGGTATTTCTGTGGCCAGGTATGGCAGGATTGTTTCGTAAGTATAGTAGTGAAGACTATACTGGCGCACGTTTGTTTTTGAGACTTAGAAGGAACATTCGGGACGAATGTTTCTAAGGAGGAAGAATGTTATACCCGTAGTCCCGAGGTATGTATGCGAGGGCGTGCGTGCGAGAATCTGCGAAGATTGGAAAGGAAGAAAGAAAGGCGATTTTTCCACGGAAAAGTTTCCGGTTTTGTGAAGGAAAAAGGTTCGTTAATGGGAATTGGATTCCCAGTTTGGTATTCGGACTTCCTGGAATAATAGAGAATTATCGAATTTTATTTTCGAAAATTGTCACGTGGGGCCCAGGAGAAATTCTGGTTTTGTGGGGCCAGCTTTGTTTTGAGATTTTGGCCATTATGGATATTTTGGAAGATGTTTTATTTTGGGCCAATAGGAGGGTGACACGTGTCACCCCGCCTAGGTAACTTAGTAGAATGGCATTTGTGCCTGACCTTTGGTTAGAGTCGTTTTTAAAAGCGTTTTACATAACTTGCGAAGGAAAATTCCGGCTATGTCTTTTCTCATTTTGCGGATTTTTAGAGGCGAACATTTTGGACCAGCGAGAGGCGGCACTTGGCACCCCGTTGGTGAGCAAGGTGGGCGTACTTGGGCGAAATGGGGATGTCAGTGGTAGATATTTTGGTAGATATTTTGTGAGGTTTTAAGGAGTAGGGACTAGGGGCACTTGGGCATATCTTGGCCTACACTTGTGTAACACTTGGCTCAATCTTGGCCATTGGTTGGCCTTGGCTTGTGCTATAAATACCCTCTCACTTTGATGAATTCTTAAATCCGTTCCTAAATGTTTCTAAGTGTAAAATCCTCTCCCTCCACTTGTGTTGAGTTCGGCCAGGGCCTCCCCCTTGTGGCCGAGCACCCCTCTAGGGGTGCTAGTAGAGTAGTGCCCACTCCAGAGTTGCTAGCGTAGGGTACCCACTGCCTAGGTTGTTTTAGTATAATACCATTGTTGTGGTATAGAAATACTCTCTAGTATTGTTATTATGTCCAAATACCTTGGCCCAAATACCTTGTAGTATTCACAAGCTTACACTTATACAAAAGCCAGAAAATACTATTATACTTCCCGTCGATCCAAAACCGAAACCCTAGGAAAATCTCCATAGTCCGTTGGAGTATTGTGTAGAAGTTGGTTAGAACTTCTAAGGGTGGTTTAGAGCGGGTTGGAGCGCTCGGAGTTGGAGCTAAAACTTTGCTAAGGATCGACATTAAACTCGGATAATTATGGGCTTATCGAGGTAACTATCTTGTCCCCCTTTTTGTAATTGGATATTACATGTTGTAGGAAAATATAGTTAAAGTATACTATATATATATAACTGAACATAGCTTGTGGCAATGTCCTTGGACTTAAGCCTGAAGAACTGAACTGTAATTACATAGGACTGTATTACAGTAGACTTGTGTAGTAGTACCGTGGAGTAGAATTGTACCCGTTAGGGTTAGATGTATAACCCCCCCCTGGTTGGCTTGGTAGCCGGCCTCGATAGAGGAGGAGGTTTCTGTTATTGCGGGGAGGTCTTGCCAATTTTCCGGTAGAATGTTCTACGATGAGATCTAAATTTTAATAAAGCGCGCGTGGCCTTATAGGTTGATGTACTACGTGTGGCGCGATCTACGTGGCTTAAGGGGTAGCCGGCGTTTGGAAGTACTTGGGCGTTTTGCTATAGTCGATACTCGTCGCGAGGTATGTGAACCTCTTCCTATCTCTTCTAGCATGATATGTGTGAACTATGTAGTGCGGTGAGCGTCATGTGCTAAATGTGTTTGAGTGGTTTAAAACATAAAGTGTTATAACGGCTTTATGGGAAGTTGGTTATATGACTTTATGTTAGTAAGAAAATACATGTGGTTTTAAAGGTAAGCGATTTGAACTATAAGCGGCTTGTTATATGATAAGAAAGAACTTGAAGTATTTCAAAGATTTTGAATCATTTTGAAAGAGAAGTAATACTTGGTGTTTGAAAACTTAAGAGTTATACTAGCTTTATGGGAAGTTAGGTATAACGGCTTAAGAATCTTTCTTGATTTGAATCGAGAATGTGTATCGACAAACCAACTGCGAGCGTTAATAAAAGGAAATGTTTTGAATAATTAAGTATTATTAAAACCGGTAGAAACTTCCATCTGCATAGAAGCTAAGATGAGACAAAATGATATTTCTAGATCATGCATTCTTTGTAATAAGATTGTTATAAACAAGAATATCCTACTCACATATAAGGCTTATGTTTCTCAGTTGTTTAAAGAGAATTATATTCTTAAATGAATAAGACTATGAACTCTGAAACCTTTCTAAAATAAGAAGCGTGAACATTTGAAATTAGGCAAACTTGGGCGTTTGGAAAATAATGTTGTTACTTGATTTTACAAAGGTAAGAGTTTTAGTTTTCTTAAAAGGGCAGTCACTCTATTTTATACTACGGGTATTGTGTGACTTATGTGAGAAAAGCAGATCTTTTTTAGATTTTAATGTGTGAAGTACTTGGGGATAGATACAGAACTTGTTAGTAGAAAGTACCTTGTATGAATAACTTGATTGTATTGGTTTGTGATAGCCTTGTAATACTTTCTTGTTGCTTTGATAAGTAAGCGTGTTAGGATGCTACGTGTGTTAGTATCTTGTGATGTTTGTGTAAGGGGTTTCCGCTTGATTGTGCTTATTAACTATCGGTCGTTATGATAGTATTGTGGCATTAAATCTCTTGAGATGATTAGGGTTAAGCCCTCCGTCACGGGGTAGACTCGGTGATGCAGGACCGTGATTCGAGAATACCTCATGCGGGTCACGAGGGCCTATGCGGGCTACGAGAGTTCGAGTTAGTGTCGTCCTTTATGGGCATGCGGTCGCTTGTGGCGTGCGGACTCGAAAGTCGGGGCGATCTCGGGAGTAGCTACCCTCGATGCGAGAATACCTCATGCGGGCGATGAGATTGGCCTATGCGGAGGCTGCGGGAAGTTCGAGGACTAGGCGCGCATTAGATCTGCGGGCAAGTGGCGGCTTTGATCATGTAATGATGCAGACAGATCTTATAATCTGATTTATGACCTTGTTGATGCGTAGGTGTTAGTAGTCGGCTATGCCTTCGTCTTACCATGCAGTTTATTAGGACACGGTGGGACTGGTGTTCATATGTATTCCTTGGTGCTTGTATATCATAAAGCTGGCGGTGAGGAAGGTATTCCGCGGGCACGATTGATGTTGTGGGCGTGAGACCCGTTGTTAAATTGAGTGATGACTTGAGGTGTGAGTCACGACTTGACATGGCCTTATTTATGGTGAAGCGTAGTTTGGTTATCATACATGTCTCTGCTTTGTATAGACTACTATGATTTCATTTCGATGTATTTATTTTTAGTTTCACATACTCGGTACTGTTATCTTGACCTCGCTTGAAGCTGCGTTCATCTGCGAGTTGAGGTACATCGATCGTTGATCCTAGCTCTCGAGTCACGATTCGGCGTTTGGGAAGCTCCGTTTCTCGGAGGCTTATGGTGGTATAGTCCCCGTCGTAGTAAGTGTTTACATTCGGGGTTTGGCGGGGCCACTGTCCCATTGTGGTCGATATCATTCTTAGAAGTGCATGAAATCTTGTTGTGGCGAGGTTGGTAAAAGGATTAAGCTGTTCATTTGTAAAAGAGTTGATGGTTATATATATCTGAAAGGCAAGTTTCCTGATTATTGTTTTATATTTACGTTATCTCGTATTTGTTGTTTATGTTCATTGATTACTCGATGTTGTGTCACTAGGGTGCGGGGTAAGGCACGATCACGGGCGATTTGGTCGTGGCGATTGTAGATATTTGTATTGAGGTATGGCGGGGCCACATCCGCCATTGTTGTTTTAAACTCTTAGAGTGCATGAGACTGTTGTAAGGTTGGGATATAGCTGTTCATTTTGGGGTACTTATATACATATATGCGAAAGGCAACTTTTTCAGCGTGTCTTATTTATCTTGTTTCATATTGTAGTTTGTTTATTTTCGCGATTTCTACGATGTATGACTACTTGGGTGCGGGTAAGGCACGATCCACGAACCCGGGCAGGTCGTGACATTCCTATTCCATACGATCCTCGACAAAGTGCAGTGCGTGCATTCAGTTCTTATGGGAGGTAAACCACGAAGTCGCGGGATGTCATTTGTTTGCCCCAATCCGAAGGAGGCTTGGGTCTTATGAACATCAAAGTATGGAACCGTGCCTTGCTATCCCGGACCATTTGGCAAACTCGCAGGCGATTCCTTATGGGTCCAATGGATCAATAGCTACTATTTGAGAGGCCTATCATTTTGGGATTATGAGGTACGTCCTAGGGACTCCCCCTTATTCAAAAAAAATTGTGGGATTCGCGACAAATTTGTTTCCATCTTTGGTAGACAAGGCGACGCAATTGCCGGCTTGGAAAAGTGTTGTACCAACGTAAAATTTGATTCTAGCCTCGTGTATGATATCTTGCGCATTCCGCAAGATAAAAAGTTTTGGATGTCACAAATTTGGAAAGGCTTCATTCCTCCTAAGTTCTCTTTCACAGTGTGGCTCACTTGTAAAAAGCGGTTAGCTACAAAATACACTCTTTCCTATATAAACTTGGAGGATAAGTCTTGCGGGTTCTGCACGCGAGCTAATGAGACAAGGGAGCACATCTTCTTTACTTGCCCCTACACCCGCTTGATTTGGAAGCGCATAAGGGAGTGGTTGGGTATTAGAAGAGAAATGACAATTGTTGAAAGCTCTCTTAAGTGGATCAAGAAAGACCACCGCGGGACAAGCATCCGAGCCAAATCTATCTTGCTTGCCTTTTGCATAGTGGTCTATGAGATTTGGAGGACAAGAAATACATTGCTCTTTGAAGGCCTGAAGCTTCACCGAGAGGAGGTCATTGCAAAGATTAAAACAACATCTTATAGAGTTCTACATGATTTAATCCCCTCTTATAGCGGCTTTATGAGTGAACGCCTCCTCCTCATTTCTTGTTTATATTACGTTGAGGATTGAGAACCCTACGATGATGATTGTAGCCACCTTTCTTTCAGTTATTAGTAATAATATTTGCATTTACCTAAAAAAGTTACTACACTTTTTCACAACTCGAGTCATTTATACTTTGAAATCCAAGTCGTGTACTTTCAAAATTAATACTTTTATGAGCTGTGAATAGGTTATACTCTTTTATAACGATCTTGTTAAAGCAGCCATGGTCTAGAAAATATAATACAATTTTGTCTTATCTTAGTTTCTATGCAGATGGAGAATTCTACTCATTTCAATATAATTGATTGTCGATACACTTTTATTAACGCATTTGATGGCTTGTTCGACAACCTATTCTCATTAGTGTAGTAAATTTGCAAGGTCAACTCGACTCCAATACTTCCTAACGACTCTTACCAACATCCCTCATAAGATTTTGGTAAGAACTTGGGAATATTTTAGTCATGCCTTTTGCATAAAATCAATAACATGAATACTTCCTAATGACAAGACAAGTACTTCAAGAAAACAAGTCACGTATACTCCAAATAACAAGGCAAGTATACCTCAAGGATAATCATGTCGATAGAAGGAAGAAGTTCACATACCTCGTGATGACTAACCCATACGACAAGTAGCAATACGCTCCAAAGTACTTCAATCTCATCGGCTATTCTTTAAGCCAAGTAGATCATGCTACACGTGGTACTTCAACCTATAATGACGATCGCACTTCTATCAATATCATACTTTCTAGTATAAGACTTATACCAAATAATTTCCTCTAATTCTACGGAAAATTGGGCAGCACTTCCTTTGTTTCTACGTACTTTTCCACCTTTTCCAAGGCTCGTATTTGTCACGACCCGAACCGGGGCCCGTGACTGGTGCCTTACCCCGGGCACCCTAGTTGTCACGACCCGTTCCGGGGCCCGTGACTGGTGCCTTACCCGGGCACCCAAGTAGTCATACATCAGAGTAATCAGCGGAATATAAAACAACCAAGATACGAAACAGTATAAATGAGACACAGTTTCTGAGAAAAGGGTGCCTTTCGGCATATATATATATATAAATACCCAAAATGAGCGATTCATCCCAACTTTACAGCGGGACTACAGACCTCTAAGAGTTTAAAACAACAATGGCGGGACGGGGCCCGCCATACCTGAATGCAAAACCTACAACGGCGAGGACCATACCAAAATGCTAAGCCTCGGAGAAGCGGGCTTTTCCAACGCTGAAAGCGGTGATCCTAGAGCGAGGATCAACGGTAGGAGTACCTCTACTGCGGCATGAACGCGGCCCAAGGAGAGTCGATAACAGTACCAAGTATGTGAAGCGTAAGAAATCAGTAAATGAAATCATAGTAGTCTATGTAAAGCGGGAGACATGTATGATAACCAAACTACGATTCCTGATAAATAGCGATCATATCAAGTCGGGGACTCGCGCCTCAAAGTCATCACTCGAATATAAATATGGGTCTCACGCCCACAACATCAATCATGCGTGGAATACCTTCCTCGCTGCTGGCGGTCTATGATATGATAACACAAGAGATACTGCGAACACGAGTCCCGCTGTGTAATAAAACCGTCTGAGGGTAAGTGCGAAGGCATAGTGACTACTAACACCCGTAGTACTAACAAGGTCATAAAGCGTATCATGAGATCTGTCTGCAAGCCGTCGCATGATCAAAGGCCCACTCGCGCGATATCTAATGTCGCGTCTAGCCTGGAACTCTCCGCGACTCCGCGTAGGCCAATCGTAGGCCGCGTGAGGTATTCCGCATCGAGGGTAGCTACTCCCGGTACGCACGAACCGCGATCGCATGGCGCATGAACCGCATGACCATAAACGCACACTAACCTGGAACTCTCGTAGCTCCGCATAGGCCCCCTGGACCCGCATGAGGTATTCTCGAATCATGGTCCCAGACCGCCTGAGTCTACCCCGCATCGGAGGGCAGCTTAACCTCCGGAAAAGTCAAGGTGAGTGGTACAATACCAACATAACGGCTGATCGTTAAACAACTTAAGCGTAATCGAGGGAAAACCCCTTTACACAGACATCACAAGATACTAACACACGTAGCATCCTAGCATGTTTACTTATCAATTCAACAAGAAAGTATTACAAGGCTATCACAAACCAACACAATCAAGTTATACACACAAGGTACTTTCTACTATATGATTAACAAGATCGGGTTTTTATCCCCAAAGTACTTCATATATTAACTCTTTTAAGAGATCTGTTTCTTTCACAAATAGTCACACAATACTCGTAGTTTATAAAATAAAGTGACTAACTTCTGAAGTAAATCAAAATACTTCTTTTTTTGTAAAATCAAGTAACAACATTCTTTTCCAAACGTTCAAGTTTGCCTAATTTCAAATACTCAAGTTTCTCATTTTCGAAAGGTTTCGTAGTTCATAGTTTTAATCACTTTAATGATATAATTCTCCTTTAAAACGATTTGAGAAACATATGCCTTATATGTGAGTAGTTTATTCTTGTTTATAACAATCTTATTACAGCAGCCATGATCTAGGAAATATCATTTTGTCTCATCTTAGCTTCTATGCAGATGGAAGTTTCTACTGGTTTTATTAATACTTCATTAATCAAAACATTTCCCTTTATTAACGCTGCAGTGGTTTGTCGATACACATTCTGATTTCCGAAATCAGTAAAACATTATCCCTTTTAAAAATCAAGTACTCATTACTCACGAATGAGGTTTCACACAAAATTCATATAATTTATTTAAGTTAAGTTTCTTATCTTACAAGATTTATTCTCTTAACTTCTAAAATAAATAAATCATTCGTTTTATCTCTCTTAAGCCGTTATACCTAACTTCCCATAAAGCTAGTATAACTCTTAAGCTTTTAAAACCAAGTATTACTCTTCTTTTAAAAACAGTTCTTAATTCTCTTGAACTACTTCAAGATTATTATTATTCGGGCTTAAGTCAAAAGACATTGCCGTATAACTACGTTCAATTAACACACGTACGTCTACCGTACTACATAGTTACACACATATCATGCTGGAAGAGATAGGAAGAGGTTCACATACCTCGCGACGATTATCGACTATTAGCAAATCGCTCCACGGCTATAACCCTAGCTGGTCCACCTTCTCAAGTAGCACGTACTACTTGCGACATTCAACCTATACAGTTATACAAGTCTATCAAAGTCTAGACTACTCGGTAGAATAAATCTAGATACAAGATCCTACGGGAAAATTGGGCAGCCCTTCACTGCAGTCAAACTTACACAAGTCTCATGTAATCTGATCTACGTAATTCTGATTCGATTCTCTTCTTTTAATTGAGCTTAAGTCCAAAGACATTGCCACAAAGCTATGTTCAGTTCTATATATAGTATACTTCAACTATATATTCCTACAACATGTAATCTCGAATTACAATAGGGATGGATAATTACCTCGATAAGCCCATAATTATCCAAGTAGAGATGTCGATCTGCAGGCAGCGTTTAGCTCGACTCCAGCGCTCCAACCCGCTCCAAACCACCCAGAAGTTCTAACCAACTTCATAACACTCCGACTAACTATGGAGATTTTCCTTAGGGTTTCGGTTTTGTGGTGGGAAGTATAATAGTATTTTCGGCTTTTAGTATAGGTATAACCTTAGAATACAACAAGGTATCTGGCTAAGGTAATTTGGGTATAGTATGCAAATACTTTTGAGTATTTCTACCAAGAGGGGGTATTTATACGAGACAACACCACAAGGGGGTGTATACCCCTCGGCCTACCCAGGGGTACTCGGCGAAGGGGAGAACTCTCGGCGAGGGGCCTCTCGAAGGGGAGGGCGAGAACAACAAGAAGGGAGGAGGATTTCTAAGACTTAGAACATTTTAGGATGAATAAGTCTTCAAAGGGAGAGGTATTTATAGGTCAGCAAAGGCCAACCAATGGCCAAGATGATGCAAGTGCAAGGCAAGTGTAAGGTCAAGATTTGGACAAGTGTGTGTGGGTCCACTTTATCAATCAACACACAAAATATCCTACCAACCCCAAGGGTCCAATTCGGCTCATTCTGCCCATGGGTCCACTGATGAGAGGGTGCCAAGTGGCGCCTCTTGTTGGTCCAACACGTTCGTCTCGGAAAAATCATAAAAATTAAAAATGACATAGCGGAATTTTCCCTTCGCAAGTTATGTAAAACGTTTCGTCGAAAAACGACTCTAATCGGGTGTTGTGCACAAAATAAAATCGGCCAAGCCTACTTTAAAGCCCAAACTTTTCTACGTACGTCCTCACGTACATACTCTGGAAATACGGGGTATAACAATTTGAGAAACATATGCCTTATATGTGAGTAGTTTATTCTTGTTTATAACAATCTTATTACAATGACCATGATCTAGGAAATGTAATATCATTTTGTCTCATCTTAGCTCCTATGCAGATGGAGGTTTCTACTGGTTTTAATAATACATTAATTAGTCAGTACATTTCCCTTTATTAACGCTGCAGTGGTTTGTTTGATACTTATTCTGATTTCCGAAATCAGTAAAACATTATTCCTTTTAAAAAACCAAGTACTCATTACTCACGAATGAGGTTTCACACAAAATTCATATTAATTAAGTTAAGTCTCTTATCTTTTAAGATCAATAAATCATTCATTTTACCTCTCTTAAGCCGTTATACCTAACTTCCCATAAAGCTAGTATAACTCTTAAGCTTTAAAACCAAGCGTTACTCTTGCTTTCAGCGGTTTCTTAATATTTTTGAAATACATTCAAGGTTCTTATTATTGGGCTTAAGTCAAAGACATTGCCGTATAACTACGTTCGATTAACACGCGTCGTCTCACCGTACTATATATATATTCTTTAAAATATCATGCTCGAGTATAGGAAGAATCACATACCTTCTCGGCGAAATCCACCGCCAAGTCGAATATGTCGTGAGAGAATCGACTATATGATCGAAATCGTCTATCAGCGTCTAGGTATCTGTACAAAGCTCTAAGTAGAGGTTCTCTATTCTATGGAAATTTGGCGACACTTTACACCGTAAACTATACGATCTCTTTGTAAATACGATCTATGTAAGTGCAGTTCAAATATTCTTCTTTTATACCGCCTACGGTGATATGATTCATTTCTATTCTGTAATATCCTTCTAAGTATTTAATACTTATTCCTATACTTCTACAATATGTATATTCTAATTACAAAAGGAGGATAAGGTTATTTACCTCGATAAGCCCAATATTATCCAAGTAAAAACGTCGATCCTGAGCGAGGTTTAGCTCACAAATGCACGCTCAGATAGCTCAGAAACCCTTAGAAGTTCTACACCTTACTTAAATACTATAAGGGATTTGGGCTAGGGTATTTTGGGCATTATAACAATACTTGGAAGACAACATTTCTACCAAGGGAGGTGGTGTTTGGCTAGGGGCTTGCTTTAGAGGGGCTCGGCGAGCCACTAAGGCTAGAGGAGGGGGTGTTGGACGAAAACACAACAAGAGAGGGGAGGGATTTTTAACACTTAGAAAATATTTGGATGAAGAAGTTCATCAACATAGAGGGGTATTTATAGGTCAAGCAATGGCCAACCAATGGCCAAGATGATGCCAAGTGCAAGGCAAGTGTCCATTCTATCTACTACACAAAAATATCCTACCAACTCCTTGACAAAAACCAACCAATTCGGCCACCCTTTACCGCCCAACGTCCATCAATGAGAGGGTGACAAGTGTCGCCCTCTCGTTGGTCCAAAATGTTTCGTCTCTCGGAAAAATCCGCAAAAATTAGAAATGACATAGCCGTAATTTACCCTACGCGAGTTGTGTAAAACGTTTCGTCGAAAAACGACTCTAATCGGGTGTTGTGCACAAAAAAAAAATCGTCCAAGCCAACTTTAAAGTTCAAACTTTTCTACGTACGTCCCCACGTACATACTCTGGAAATACGGGGTATAACACTAGTGATACAACATCAGAGAAAATCAGCGGAAATAAAAACATGAACATGAAACAAGAGACATGATAAATAAACAGGCCAACCAAAACAGTTGCCTTCAGTATATATACATAAAAACCCGAACAATTATCCTTTTTACAACTCTGCCCACAGCGATTACTACGGACCTACAGAAGTGACAACAACTATGGCGGGGCGGGACCCGCCATACCACAGATGTACAAGAACCTACGGACTCGGGGTAACATACCACAAGATAAGCCTCAGAAAGCGGGGCTTCCAACCTGTGGCTGTGATCACATGGCGAGGATCCTGGCCGATGTACCTCTACTGCGGCGTGAGCGCGGCCGAAGGAGAGTCGATCTGGTACGAGAATGTGGCCCGAAAATCGTAAATGAAATCATAACGATCTATCTAAAAGCAGAGACATGTATGATAACAAAACTACAGTTCGCAAATATAAAAGCAATCGTATCAGTCGGGGACTCACGCCTCAAAGTCATCCATCGTGCGTGGAACTCCTTCCTCAGCTGGCGATCTAGGTATAAATCGTGTGGAATCGTGTCTCGGCCCATCCGTGGGACTCGATAAAGAACGGTGGAATCGTGTCTCGGCTATCGTGGGACTCGATAAAGAATCGGTGGAATCGTGTCTCGGCCCGTCCGTGGGACTCGATAAAGAATCATACATAACAAATCAGCCCTCGTGAGAGGCGGTGGTATAGAAATCTGATCTTGGCACACCAAGGCTATCACACGCAAACATAGGCAAGTTACCGCAACTTGAAGTACTTCCATTTTATCACGAAGGCGGTTCTAACCCCAAAGTATTCGTCGTTAAATTCTTTAAAAGATCCAATTCTTTTATAAAGGTCACGATACGTAGTATTAAAAGCAGTGACTCACGTTTTTAAGTAAACGAATACCTTCTTTTTAAAATCAAGTAACAACATTATTTTCCAAGCGTTCAAGTTTGCCTAATTTCAAATGCTCGAGTCTCTTATTTTAGAAAGGTTTCATAACTCGTTGTCTTAATCTCTTTTAAAACAATTGAGTAACATAAGTCTTATGTGTGAGTAGTTTATTCTTGTTTATAACAATCTTATTCTGACCATGATCTAGGAAATGTAATACCATTTTGTCTTATTTTAGCTTACATGCGGATGGAGGTTTCTCTTGGTTTTAATAACAATTAGTTAGTCAATACATTTCCTTTATTACTTGCGATGGTTTGTTCGATACTTATTCTCATTTCCGAAATCAGTAAAACATTATTCTTTAAAAGCCAAATACTCATTACTCACGAATGAGGTTTCACAACCTTTTTAACAAAATTCACAGTCCTTATCATTTCATAAAACGTCATTTATAAGTTAAGTCTCTTATCTTTTAAGATCAAGTCTCTTAACTTCTAAAATCAATAAACCATTATTTTACCTACATAAAGTCGTTATAACTAACTTCCCATAAAGCTATTATAACACCTTATGTTTTAAACCAACCAAAACTCGTTTAGCACACGTACGTCTACCGTACTACATAGTTCACAACAATCATACTAGAAAAGATAGGAAGAGGTTCACATACCTCGCGACGATTATCGACAAATAGCAAAACGCTCAAGTACTTGACGTCGGCTACTCCAAGCCAAGTAGATCGGGCCACGCGTAGTACTCGCTCCTAAAATGGTCATAGAACTTCTATTAAACCTTTCTTACCATTTGAAGACTTATACGATAAAAGCCCTCTAATTACGGAAAATTGGGCGCACTTCCGTTTTACTCACTTTTCCATCTTTCTCCAAGGCGAATAACGTAATATAAATACCGTATATATGGCGTAATAATTAAACAACATAAAGAAGAGGATTACACGCCAACGATAACGCGGTTTACTATCACGCCGTAACAACAATAAGTAAAAGAAGGGGATTACGCGTGACCGGTATCGGTTTACTATCACGCCCATAACAATACAATAATTAAAAGGGGATCACACGAAGCGGGCGATTGAACAATCTTCCCTTACGAAATGTAAATCTGATCCAAAGTAAATCTGATCCTGTCACGACCGTTCGGGGCTCGTGGTAGTGCCTTACCAGGGCACCCTAGTGATACAACATCAGTGTCGGCGGAACATAAAGACAATACACAAAACCAATGTAGAAAAGCGGTGAAATAAGAAAAGCTAACCAAGCGGTTACCCTCGGTATATATATATCAATAGCAATTTGAGCGATTCTGACCCTTTTACAAATTACGCCCACAGTCTACAGACCTCTAAGAAATGATCGACAACAATGGCGGGGCGGGGCCGCCATACCACGAATGTAAATACCAACGGCGGGGACTATACGGCTGATAAGCCTCGGAGAAAGCGGGCTTTCCCAGCGCCGAAGCGTGACCCTAAGGCGAGGATCGGCGGCGGTGTACCTTTACTGCGGCGTGAGCGGCCAGAAGAGTCGATCTGGCAGAGTATGTGGCGAAAATAAATCTGTAAATGAAATCATAGTAGTCTATACAAAGCGGGAGACATGTATGATAGCAAACTACGATTCTGATAAATAGCGATCATGTCAAGTTAGGGACTCGCGCCGAAGTCATCACAAAAAAACCGTGCGGGGGTAAGAAATGCGAAGGCATAGCGAGCTACTAAGACCCTCGGTTACCACAAATGCCATAAAGCGTATCACGAGGTCTTTCTAGACCGCACCACGCATCGAAGGCGGCCATTTGCGCGATATCGATGTGCGTGTCTATCCTGGAACTCTCGCGACTCGCGTAGGTCACGCGGACCGCGTAAGGTATTCGCGAATCATGGTCTAGAGCGCTGAGGTACGCCGCGTCGAAGGCGGCAACGCCGGTATCGCTAGGCTCCGCGACCGCGTAGTCTCAAAAGGCCGCATAGTCTCGGCGGACCGCGTAGGAATCCGCGTCGGGCTAAACACCGGAATGATCAATCCACGGAGCTCTCGCGCTCCGCGTAGTCACAAGGACCGCATAGGCCGTATAGACCGCATCGAGGGTGGCAAGCCCTCGGTATAATAAGTCGAGGGTAGGTGATATAATAGTACAATGGACTTACCGTTTAGCAGCGTAAGCACGACAAGAATGACTCCTTACATATGACCACAAGATACTAACACACAGCATCTAACATGTTTACTTATCAAATCAACAGAAAGTATTACAAGACTATCAAAAACCAATACAATCGAGTTATTCACACAAGGTACTTTCTACTAACAAGTTTGGGTATCTATCCCCGAAGTACTTCACACATTAAATCTTTAAAAGATCGGCTTCTTTCCCATAAGTCACCTGATACGTAGTATAAAATAGAGTAGTCTTTTTTAAGTAAACCAAAACACTTACCTTTGTAAAATCAAGTAACAACATTATTTTCCAAACGTTCAAGTTTGCCTAATTTCAAATGTTCACGTTTCTTATTTTAGAAAGGTTTAGTCGTTCATATTCTTATTCATTTAAGAATATAATTCTCTGTTAAACAATCTAAGAAAAATAAGCCTTATTTGTGAGTAGGATATTATTGTTTATAACAATATTATTCTGACCATGATCTAGGAAATATCATTTGTCTATCTTAGCTTATGCGGATGGAAGTTTCTCTTGGTTTTATTAATACTTCATTAATCAAAACATTTCCCTTTATTAATGTATTGCGATGGTTTGTCGATACACATTACGATTTCGAAATCGGTAAAACATTATCCACTTTTAAAAATCAGTACTTTCATTACTCATGAATGAGGTTTCACTAAAATTCATTGATTAAGTTAAGTCTAACATCTTACAGATCAAGTCTCTTAACTTCTAAAATAAATCATTCGTTTTATCTCTCTTAGCCGTTATACCTAATACCGTAAAGCTAGTATAACTCTTAAGTTTTAAAACCAAGTATTACTCTTTAAAAAAGCAGTTCTTAATTCTCTTGAACTATTTCAAGATTATTATTGTCGGGCTTAAGTCAAAGACATTGCCGGTACAACTACGTTCAATTAACACCGTCGTCTACCGTACTACATAGTTATACACGTATCATGCTAGAAGAGATAGGAAGAGGTTCGCATACCTGCGGCGATTATCGACTATTAGCAAATCGCTCATGGCTATAACCCTAGCTTTGGTCCACGCTTCTCAAGTAGCACATGCTACTGCGGAACATTCAACCTATACGGGTTATACAAGTCTATCAAAGTCTAGACTACTCGGTAGAATAAATCTAGATACAAGATCCTACGGGGTGGGCAGCTACTTCCCTGCAGTCAAACTACACAAGTCTCTGTCTGAGTCTGCGTAATTCTGATTGATTCTCTTCTTTTAAGTTGAGCTTAAGTCGAGGACATTGCCACAAGCTAAGTTCGATTATATATATAGTATACTTCAACTATATATTCTACAACATGTAATATCTAATTCTGATAGGGGACAAGATAATTACCTCGATAAGCCCATAATTATCCAAGTAGAGATGTCGATCTGGGCAGCGTTTAGCTCGACTCAGGCGCTCCAACCGCTCTAAACCACCCTTAGAAGTTCTAACCAACCACCACAATACTCAATATGGAGATTTCCACTGAGGTTTGGTTTTGTATTGACGGGAAGTATAATGGTATTTCTGGGCTTTTCGTATAGGTATGACCTTATAATACAACAAGGTATACGGCTAAGGTAATTTGGGCATTATAACAATACTTGGAGAGTATTTCTACACCACAAAAAGGGGGGTATTATACGAAAACAACTAGGCTAGGGGGGGGTACCCCACGGCTAGCACCACAAGGAGGGGGGAGGGCTCTCGGCCAAGGGGGAGGGGGAAGGCTCTCGGCCGAGCTCAACACAAAGGGGAGGGAGGAGGATTTAACACTTAGAAATATTTAGGAATGGATGAAGAAGTCTTCAAAGAGGGGGGGTATTTATAGGTCTAGCAAAGGCGACGATGGCGAAGATCTTGCCAAGTGCAAGGCAAGTGTAGGGCGAGATCTTGCCAAGTGCACCTTATCCATCTACCACAAAATATCCTACCAACCCCTTGACCAAACAATGGCCAATTCGGCCCAACCGCTACCATGAGTCCTCCCAATGAGAGGGTGACAAGTGTCGCCTCTTGTTGATCCAAAATGTTCGTCTCTCGGAAAAATCCAAAAATTAAAAATGACATAGCGAATTTTCCTACGAAAGTTAATGGAAAGCGTTTAGTCAACGACTCTAGCAGGGTGTTGTGAACAAAGTAATTTCGCGAAGCCTATTTGTAAGTTTAAAATTTTCTCGTCGTCCCACGTGCATACAACGGAAATACGGTATAACATTCTCCTCGCAGAAACATTCGTCCGAATGTTCCTTCTAAGTCTCAAGCGAGCGGCGCGGTATAGTCTTCACTACTACACTTACGAAACAATCACGCCGTGTACGAAACACTGCGTAAATACTTACATCAAAGTCCACGAGGAAACACCTCTAATCATCGCCACAAAACACTTCTCAGGGTCTAAAATATACTTCCTTCGCACCTTCTCTTTACAAAAGAAATGATCACATCTATGCTCGCCATACATGCTCGCTTCTCTCTTTACGTCGTAGATACCACTTTGTCACTTTGCGAGGCATTAACCTTCTCGGCGACCCGACAAATGGTACCACTTTTGTCACTTTGTCGCGAGCCTTGCTCGGCGACCCGACAAATGGTGCCGGCTGCTGCGATCCACGAGGATGCCGTACACTCGAACTCTTACCACGTTACGATCTGCTTGGTTTCCAAAACTGGGGTTACTATCCCTAACGTGGTCATCATTAGCGGGAATACTGCGGATGGATCTCCGATGCTTTCGAACATAACAATACGAAAGGCCGGACGTCTTGCCTACGTCGGACGACAATTGCTAACATATAGGCAACTGGCCTATTCTTCACAAGAACTCAAAAGGCCCAAGTAACTTTCGGGCTAAGTTTCCTCTGTTTTCCAAAACTCGTCACACCTATCCGGTGGTACCTTGAAGACCGGCCATCGACTGCACTCTGGCGTCGTCGCCGATTATCCGCCGCGATTTCTACGGTGCGGAACCTCTTCTAGACAAGCTTTACCTATCCGATCTGCTGGAATAAGCTGAACCACTATCTGAATCTTGCCAACATCGAACCAATCGGCCGGCAACTTACACTTTCGCCCTGAGGCTTCATAAGGCGACATCCGAACAACGAAATGGTAGCTTAAAACACTCCTTCAACGAGACAACAATCCTTGCAACTACCCACGAAGTCGAACAACGGCGTGAAGCGTGGTCAGGGACTGCTGAGTTCCCACCGCTGGTAAAACTTTGAAAGCGAAAATAGCCACACAGGCTTACTATATGTCATAAGGTGAAGGTAGGCACCGTGCAGCCTTACAACCTTTCCGATATAACGTCTCGCATAACCTCTGCAGAGTAGCGGTCTTGGTGAAAGACACGGCGGGCTGCCCATCGGCGACTGCTGGTCGACGCATCCACGAACTTGTCTGTTGGTTAACTAAACTTGGGCCAAACACCTCGCGGCCCATCACAAGGCGGGACTACCATAACCAGCCAGCGGGTTGACCATACGTGGCCTCAACCTGACGCGCAAAACACTAGCTATCCGAAGGAAAACTCTCACTAATCATGTTACGAAAACCTAGCGGTCTTCTTAGCTCAACTACCCTCTTTCATTCCACACTACTCAGGGACTTATCCCACAAACATAGCTCACGTGCACTATGCACTCTTATAAGGGTCAAACATAACCATACGTCTTTTACTCGAGATGGCCTTACCTCTAAGGTCTCTACGTATAAAGTTCTAAGGCTCACACTTTCTCTATCCCCCAAATCTTACTCGGTTAACTAACCAAGATTTCTAATCACAACTGACACACTGCTATCAGAACATAGCACTTAAGGTATACTCACCTTATCACATAAACAAAACTCTAGAGGGTTAAAGATATATCTATATCTACTGTTTCACTCCCCTTAGTTGTTCTAATCAAACCCGCCCCGTAAGGCGCATAGCTAGGGAAGATGACGAACTACCCGCCGAACCTGAAGGCTAAGTCCTCCTACCAGGACACTCTTTCGACATCAGACCACGGCGGTCGGTACAACAAGTACCAACTAAAAAGCGACATTCCGGGATGGCGTGCGTCATCTTAATGAGCAGGAAGCCACGGAGTTGACCAACTCCTGCATACCGGCGTCACGAACCGTGGAGGACCTCTGCTTGGTGGATGTGCATAATCTAAACCATTGGTGAGGTGGCTCGCCTCGAAAGTTACCAAAGGACCTTGCTGCTCGGCCTCTTCTGTCGCCCGTTAACGCGTCGATCTACGTTTTCGACTGCGTATAAGCCCGTACGTACCATGCTCGGGCCTAATGAAGAACTACTCTTGCAACCCTCGTTGATATTCATCAAGACTCGCGGTACATCGGTATACTCTCTGGTAGCCATATCCATGGCTAATGTGAGGTCGCCTCCTTTCAATCTATATACTCTGTTTAGGTCGTGGGCGAAGGTTCAAATATCATGGCATGATGAGGCTGCGTCGCCGTGCTAAACTCTGCTGGGGCTAGTGGCGTCGCAAATCCGTATGAAGCACCAACCCGGTGATGATTGGGCTGTGCCCACGACCCTCGAACTCTACTTGCGGCTCGCCGTTTGCGCCTCACTGGCGGGTTTGCCCTACGCGGAGGCATAGCGGTGAGGAAAGAAATCGTTAGAGGTCGACTTACGACATAGCTCTAAGGCACGATCTCGAGTGAGAAGAATAGAAACCAATCCTAAATATCCTATAGCCTCACGATTATTGGTGTGGTGCGCACACCGATAATCAAACTCTCTTGGATCTGATGCGTAGACACTTTCAGGATTAAGCGCTCGATACCACTTTTGTCACGACCCGTTACGGGGCGTGGTAGTGCCTTACCGGGCACCTGGTGATACAACATCGAGTAATCGGAACATAAAGACAATACACAAAACCAATGTAGAAAGACAGTGAAATAAGAAGACAGGCTAACCAAAAACGGTTACCCTAAGTATATATATATCAATAGCAATTTGAACAGTTACAACCCTCTTACAAATTCGCCACGATTTCTGAGACCTCTAAGAAATGATACGACAATAATGGCGGGACGGGGCCCGCCATACCGAATGTAAATACCTACAGCGGGGACTATACCTGATAAGCCTCGGAGAAAGCGGAGCTTTCCCAATGATTGACCACTAAGGCGAGGATCGGCGATCGATGTACCTTTACCTACGGCATGAACGCGGCCGAAGGAAGTCGATAACAGTGCAGTATGTGGCGAAAATAAATCAGTAAATGAAATCATAGTAGTCTATACAAAGCGGGAGACATGTATGATAACGAACTACGATTTACAATAAATAGCGATGTCAAGTTAGGGACTCACGCCTCAAGTCATCACAAAAACCGTGCAGGGTAAATGCGAAGGCATGGCCGACTACTAAGACCCTCGGTACCACAAATGCCATAAAGCGTATCACGAGGTCTTTCTAGCCGCACCATGATCGGCGGCCATTTGCCCGCGATATCAATGTCGTGTCTATCCTGGAACTCGCGACTCGCATAGGTCACACAGACCCGCATAAGGTATTCCTCGAATCATGGTCCTAGACCGCTGAGGTACGCCCGCGTCGAAGCGACAACCTTCGGTATCCGCTAGGCTCCGCGACGCGTAGTCTCAAAAGACCGCATAGTCTCAGCGGACCGCGTAGGGAATCCCGCGTCGGGCTAAACACCCGGAATGATCAATCCTGGAGCTCTCGCGCTCCGCGTAGTCACGAGGACCGCGTGGGCCGTATAGACCGCGTCAAGGGTGGCAAGCCACCGGTATAATAAGTCAAGGGTAGGTGATATAATAGTACAATGGACTTCTGGTTTAGCAACGTAAGCGGCAAGAATGACTCCTTACATATGACCACAAGATACTAACACACTTAGCATCCTAACATGTTTACTTATCAAATCAACAAGAAAGTATTACAAGACTATCAAAACCAATACAATCGAGTTATTCACACAAGGTACTTTCTACTAACAAGTTTGGTATCTATCCCCAAAGTACTTCACACATTAAATCTTTAAAGATTCGCTTCTTTCCCATAAGTCACGCAATACCGTAGTATAAAATAGAGTGGTATCTTTTTTAAGTAAACCAAAACACTTACCTTTGTAAAATCAAGTAACAACATTATTTTCCAAGCGTTCAAGTTTGCCTAATTTCAAATGTTCACGTTTCTTATTTTATAAATGTTTAGTAGTTCATAGTCTTATTCATTTAAGAATATAATTCTCTTTTAAACCATCTAAGAAACATAAGCCTTATGTGTGAGTAGGATATTCTTGTTTATAACAATCTTATTACAGCAGCCATGATCTAGGAAATATCATTTTGTCTCATCTTAGCTTCTATGCAGATGGAAGTTTCTACTGGTTTTATTAATACTTCATTAATCAAAACATTTCCCTTTATTAACGCTGCAGTGGTTTGTCGATACACATTCTGATTTCCGAAATCAGTAAAACATTATCCCTTTTAAAAATCGAGTACTCATTACTCACGAATGAGGTTTCACACAAAATTCATTGATTAAGTTAAGTCTCTTATCTTACAAGATCAAGTCTCTTAACTTCTAAAATAAATCATTCGTTTTATCTCTCTTAAGCCGTTATACCTAACTTCCCATAAAGCTAGTATAACTCTTAAGTTTTTTTTAAAACCAAGTATTACTCTTCTTTAAAAAAAACAGTTCTTAATTCTCTTGAACTATTTCAAGATTATTATTATTCGGGCTTAAGTCAAAAGACATTGCCGTACAACTACGTTCAATTAACACACGTACGTCTACCGTACTACATAGTTATACACATATCATGCTAGAAGAGATAGGAAGAGGTTCACATACCTCGCGACGATTATCGACTATTAGCAAATCGCTCCACGGCTATAACGCTGCTGGTCCACCTTCTCAAGTAGCACATGCTACTCACGGAACATTCAACCTATACAGTTATACAAGTCTATCAAAGTCTAGACTACTCGGTAGAATAAATCTAGATACAAGATCCTACGGTGGGCAGCCACTTCCTGCCGTCAAACTACACAAGTCTCTGTAATGTCTGATCCTCGTAATTCTGATTCGATTCTCTTCTTTTAAGTTCAGGCTTAAGTCCAAGGACATTGCCACAAGATAAGTTCAGTTATATATATAGTATACTTCAACTATATATTCCTACAACATGTAATATCTAATTACAATAGGGGGACAAGATAATTACCTCGATAAGCCCATAATTATCCAAGTAGAGATGTCGATCACGGGCAGCGTTTAGCTCGACTCAGCGCTCAACCGCTCTAAACCACCCAGAAGTTCTAACCAACCACACACAATACTCATTGACTATGGAGATTTCCCTAGGGTTTCGGTTTGTGGTGACGGGAAGTATAATGGTATTTACGGGCTTTTCGTATAGTTATGACCTTAGAATACAACAATGTATATGGCTAAGGTATTTTGGGCATTATAACAATACTTGGAGAGTATTTCTACACCACAAAAAAGGGGGGTATTATACGAAAACAACTAGGCTGGGGTACCCAGGCTAGCACCACAAGGAGAGGGAGGGCTCTCGGCCTGGGGGGGAAGGCTCTCAGAGCTCAACACAAAGTGAGGAGGAGGATTTAACACTTAGAAATATTTAGGAATGGATGAAGAAGTCTTCAAAGAGGGGGATATTTATAGGTCTAGCAAAGGCCAACCAATGGCCAAGATCTTGCCAAGTGCAAGGCAAGTGTAGGGCCAAGATCTTGCCAAGTGCACCTTAACCATCTACCACAAAATATCCTACCAACCCTTGACCAAACAATGGCCAATTCGCCAACCCTTTACTGAAGTCCTCCCAATGAGAGGGTGACAAGTGTCGCCTCTTGTTGATCAAAATTTTTCGTCTCTCGGAAAAATCCGCAAAAATTAAAAATGACATAGCCGGAATTTTCCCTACGAAAGCTGTGGAAACGTTTCGTCGAAAAACGACTCTAACCGGGTGTTGTGAACAAAGTAATTTCGGCCAAGCCTATTTGTAAGTTTAAAATTTTCTACGTACGTCCCCACGTACATACACTGGAAATACGGGGTATAACAAGTCCAAAGTAAATACAGTCCTTAAGTTGGGTTCCTTGGCCAACTTTGTCCATTTACTTATCCAAATTTCTCATTAGTCATCCAACATATTTCCATTCTTAATATAAGTTATAGTTACTTTGTTATTAGCTTCTTAGCAAGTAAGATCGTTTTACCATTTTAATGGCGAGCGACCAATCCTTTCTTTTAACAAGTTAACAAGATCCACTCTTCCAAACTTTACTCCATATATTATATAATCCATAATATACTTATAATATATGTATAATGACCAATTCACAAAGAGGTTTAAGATTCACTACCTCAAATAGCCCAAAATTTATCCAAGAACTTAATGTCGCTCCAAGCAAGTCTTAGCTCCAATCTTTTCGTACAAACCCACCACAAATCACCCTAAGAAGCTCCTAACCATCATCTCTTCAAGAACAGCTCAAGCAGTGAAGAGCACTAAGGTTATCCTTCCAGAGCTCTCGGCGAGGTGGCTTTTTGTGGCTAGGGATGTGAAATCTTTCCTAACTTTTGGTTAAGAGTCTTCCTAATACACTAGGGAAGAACACTTAGGAGCTTAGGAATTATTGGACAAAGTTAGGTTAGAGAGGGAGGGGTTCGACGAGAGCTAGGAGAGAGGGAGGGAGATGAAAATATTTCTCAAGTCTTGAAATATCTAAGTGTGCAAGATTTCATCAACAAAGGGTGCATATATAGGACAACCAAGGGCTAGGATGAAGGCAAGTGTGTGGTTGAGATTGGGGACAAGTGTGTGGGCCCCACAAGCCACTTGTCCAACTAAAATATCTTGCAAGACTTGGCCACTTGTCTCGCCACTTGTCACATGAATTTCAGCCAACCTAGCCCACCTAGGGTGACACGTGTCGCCTCCTATTAGTCCAAAACATTTCATCTTAGAAAATATCCATAAAGGCCAAAATCTCAAAACAAAGTGGCCCCATAAAGCAGTAAATTTCTCCAGTGGGCCCACGTGACCAATTCGGAAATAAAATTCCATAATTCTAATATAATTCAAGAAGCCCAAATACCAAACTGGGAATCCATTCCCATCAACGAACCTTTTTCCTTCACAAAACCCTAAACTTTTCCGTGAAAAATCACGTCTTTCTTTCTTTCCAATATTTCTCGTATTCTTAGACGTCGTCCTCACATACATACCTGGAACTACGGGTATAACATTCTTCCTTAGAAACATTCGTCGAATGTTCCTTCTAAATCTCCAAACGCATTTGCGTCGGATAGTCTTCACTACTATACTTACAAACCGATCATGCCACCATGGCGAATATAATATGCGTAAAACTCAAATCCAAGCCAACGAGGAAACTCCTCGGCGATGTAAAAACAACACCAACTCTCGCTCCCGGTCCAAAGGATACTTCCTTCGCACCTTCACTTCACAAAAATGATCACTTCCATCTCTAGACACGCTCACTTCTTTCCTTACTTGTCGTACACTTCTCGAACACGAACTCTTTCCGAACGCACTCACACTTGACCACCGCTTGATTTCCAAAACCTCGAGTCACTACCTCCAAACTTGGTCATCTCACTAGTTTCAATTCCCACAAAGGCCATCCCGGCCTTCACGATCCGATGCAGTCGAACGATCCATGAACCCGTCGATGGTTACCTAAACACGGGCCTAGCTCCTCGTGACCCTACCACCGGCGACCACCTCGAACTGACCCCACCTCATTCGGGCTGCGGGTTGACCCGCAAATAGCCCTCAACCCGACCCTAATCGCGCGAAACTCTTGTTCCCGATCCGAACAATCCTACTAATTTACGTCATGAAAGCTACCACTTCCATCTCACACCCTCATGTAATTATCTCACAATATATTTCACGCATTCCAAGTACTCGACAAATACTAACAGTAAAATCACCTACTCAAGACGGCCTTGCATCCAAGGTCCTAAGCGTATAAATTCTAAGGCTCACGATTGTCTCGTCCCGGACTTACCCTTTTTCTAACGGGCTTCTAAATCATACTTTACCACAAGTCAACCAAACATAATACTAAGCACATCATCATAACATCAAAACAAACTAGTCTCTAGAGGGTAAGAATATACTGTATCTACCGCTTCACTCTAATCATAGGCACGCAGGCGATACTGTAGAAGGTGATGAACACGCCTTTGACCCGTAGGTGAGTCCCGCTGTATCCTTCCTATTAGGACGAGTTCTCGTCACATGGCCACACGATGGCCGCAGTAAAACAAGCACCCGATAAAAGGCGACATTCCGGGATGGCGCTGCCGCATCGTACACCGAGGAAAACTCAACCCGATCTAGAACCCGTATATCTGTGAACGAAGCCACAGCCCGACCAGCCTCGAATACCCGAACGCCACAAGACTATGGAGGACCGCTGCATCTTGGCGGAGGTACATAACTAGTCTTCTGAGGCGTCCGCCTCAAAGTTACCAGCGACCTGTTGTTCGCCTGCCTGCGATCCGGTCATTCCGCCGACCTCTCCGTGCTCGCATCCTAGTGCATGAGCTGCATGCGGGCAATGTCCATGCCGGCCAAGAGCTACACCAACAAGCCTCGCGGTAATCATCGAGCGGTGGCGTAGCGGTGCACTCTGTCCTCCATGCTCATCACTAAGGCGGGACATACCGAGCCAACGAAGTCAAACTCCACGTTGTACTCCCTAACCAGACGCCTGCCCGCCTTAACGTCAAAAATCTGTCGGCCGAGCCTCCTCATCTGTGGAGGCAAGAAATGTGCAGAAATGCCGCGAGAACTTCGCCTAAATCTTTGTGGAGCGCATGCTCCTCGGGACGGTTCCGTGAGATCAAACGATCATTGCAAGCGGTATCACGCGGCCGATGTGAACCTAGGACCACCGACTCGGTCTCGGCTCGATCACTCATGATCGCTGAATCGCCGGATGAACTCTTGCGGATCATCCTCGTGCCTCGACCCGTAGAACTGCGGCGGCAACTCGTAAAGTCGTAGTCTCAAGGCATGCGCTCGGGGTGAACTACGGGTGCTACGAATCGAGGCGCTGCATCCGGCCTATCCTCATATTCGCCACTACTCGCCAAGAATCGCGCCATCTCTTTGTACCATCTCCTCGCTCAGTGTGGACCTGGAGGCTCGTGTATGGTCTCAGCAGCCATCGCTGCGCTCTAAACTCGCTGGGTGGCGGCGTCGCAAAACTCGCCACGCCGCACTATCTCGTAAAGATCGGGCCTCGCACGTAACACTCCGTGCTCTACTCGCGACTTCCTTTGCCGCCTCCTCGGCTCTGGTTGCCTTCGCGAGGCATAATCGGTAAAAACGAAATACGTCGGAGGGTCCAACTTATAACCGACTCTAAGGCACGATCTCGGAATGAGAAGAATGGAAACCAATCCTAAATGTCTCGCACTCCTAATTATAGATGTGGTGCACAACACATCGATAATCAAGACTTACTAGACACGGTGCAGAGACACTTTCCGAGGATTAATCGCTCGATACCACTTTTGTCACGACGAACCGGGGCGTGGATCGTGCCTTACCGGCACCCTAGTGATACAACATCGAGAAAATCGGAAATAAAAACATGAACATGAAACAAGAGACATGATAAATAAACAAAGCAACCAAAGCGATTGCCTTCGATATATACATAAAAACCCGACGCTTATCCTTTTTACAACTCGCCCATACGCATTTCTGCACTTAAGAAGTGACAACAACTATGACGGACAGAGGCCTCGCCATACCTGAATGTACAAGAACCTCTGCACTCGGGGTAACATACCACAAGATAAGCCTCCAAGAAACGGCTTCCTAACACGTGAATTGTGATCCATGGCGAGGATCCACAACCGATGTACCTCTACTGCGGCATGAACGCGGCCCAAGGAGAGTCAAGACAACAGTACCAAGTATGTGAACGAAATATCAGAAATGAAATCATAAGTCTATCTAAAAGCAGAGACATGTATGATAACAAAACTACGATCACAAATATAAAAGCGGTCATGTCAAGTCGGGACTCACGCCAAAGTCATCCTCACGTACGTGGAACTCCTTCCTCACTGCCAGCGATCTAGGTATAAATCGTGGAATACGTGTCTCGCCCATCCCATGGGACTCGATAAAGAACCAGTGGAATCGTGTCTCGGCCCGTCCCATGGGACTCGATAAAGAATCGGTGGAATACGTGTCTCGGCCCATCCTACGGGACTCGATAAAGAATCATACATAACAAATCAGCCGCCTCCATCGAGACGCGGTGGTATAGAAATACAGTACTGGCACACCAAGTCTATCACACGCAAACATAGGCAAGTTACACACAACTTGAAGTACTTCCATTTTATGCCGAAGGCCAGGTTCTAACCCCCAAAGTATTACGTACGTTAAATTCTTTAAAAAGATCCAATTCTTTTATAAAGGTCACCCGATACGTAGTATTAAAAGCGAGTGACTCGCATTTTTAAGTAAACCATAATACCTTCTTTTTAAAATCAAGTAACAACATTATTTTCCAAACGTTCAAGTTTGCCTAATTTCAAATGCTCAAGTCTCTTATTTTAGAAAGGTTTCATAACTCATAGTCTTAATCTCTTTTAAAACAATTGAGTAACATAAGTCTTATGTGTGAGCCGTTTATTCTTGTTTATAACAATCTTGTTACTGACCATGATCTAGGAAATGTAATACCATTTTATCTTATCTTAGCTTCATGCGGATGGAGGTTTCTACTGGTTTTAATAACAATTAGTTAGTCAATACATTTCCTTTATTAACGCTGCAATGGTTTGTTCGATACTTATTCTCATTTCCGAAATCAGTAAAACATTATTCTTTATAAGCCAAATACTCATTACTCACGAATGAGGTTTCACAACCTTTTTAACAAAATTCATAGTCCTTATCATTTCATAAAACGTCATTTATAAGTGAAGTCTCTTATCTTTTAAGATCAAGTCTCTTAACTTCTAAAATCAATAAACCATTCTTTTACCTACATAAAGTCGTTATAACTAACATCCCATAAAGCTATTATAACACCTTATGTTTTAAACCAACCAAAACTCGTTTAGCACACGACGCTCACCGTACTACATAGTTCACAACAATCATGCTAGAAAAGATAGGAAGAGGTTCACATACCTCGCGACGATTATCGACAAATAGCAAAACGCTCCAAGTACTTCAACCCGTCGGCTACTCCTTAAGCCAAGTAGATCACGCCACACGTAGTACTCCACTCCTAAAATGGTCATAGTACTTCTATTAAACCTTTCTTACCATTGAAGACTTATACCAATAAAAAACCCTCTAATTCTACGGAAAATTGAGCAGCACTTCCCCCGTTTTTACTCACTTTTCCATCTTTCTCCAAGGCCCGAATAACCGTAATATAAATACCATATATATGGCGTAATAATTAAACAACATAAAGAAGGGGATTACACGCCCAAATAGTAACGCGGTTTACTATCACGCCTTCATAACAACAATAAGTAAAAGAAGGGGATTACGCGCCCAACCGGTAACGCGGTTTACTATCACGCCTTCATAACAATACAATAATTAAAAAGGGGATCACACGCCCAAACGGAACGCGATTGAACAATCTTCCCCTTAACAGAAATGTAAATACAGTCCAAAGTAAATACAGTCCAAAGTAAATACAGTCCTTAAGTTGGGGTCCTTGGCCAACTTTTTCCATTTTACTTATCCAAATTTCTCATTAGTCATCCAACTTATATTTCCATTCTTAATATAAGTTATAGTTACTTTGTTATTAGCTTCTTAGCAAGTAAGATACGTTTTTACCATTTTAATGGCGAACGACCAATCCTTTCTTTTAACAAGTTAACAAGATCCAACTCTTCCAAACTTTACTCCATATATTATATAATCCATAATATACTTATAATATATGTATAATGACCAATTCACAAAGAGGTTTAAAATTCACTACCTCAAATAGCCCAAAATTTATCCAAGAACTTAATGTCGCTCCAAGCAAGTCTTAGCTCCAATCTTTTCGTACAAACCCACCACAAATCACCCTAAGAAGCTCCTAACCATCATCTCTTCAAGAACCAACTCAAACAAGTGAAGAACACTAAGGTTATCCTTCCAAGAGCTCTCGGCCAAGGTGGCTTTTTGTGGCTAGGGATGTGAAATCTTTCCTAACTTTTGGTTAAGAGTCTTCCTAATACACTAGGGAAGAACACTTAGGAGCTTAGGAATTATTGGACAAAGTTAGGTTAGAGAGGAGGGTCTGACGAGCTAGGAGAGAGGAGAGGAGATGAAAATATTTCTCAAGTCTTGAAATATCTAAGTGTGCAAGATTTCATCAACAAAGGGTGCATATATAGGACAACCAAGGGCTAGGATGAAGGCAAGTGTGTGGTTGAGATTGGGGACAAGTGTGTGTGGGCCCCACAAGCCACTTGTCCAACTAAAATATCTTGCAAGACTTGGCCACTTGTCTTGGCCACTTGTCACATGAATTTCGGCCAACCTAGCCCACCCAGGGTGACACGTGTCGCCTCCTATCGTCCAAAACATTTCATCTTAGAAAATATCCATAAAGGCCAAAATCGAAACAAATGGGCCACAAAACCGTAAATTTCTCGTGGGCCCCACAAAAGTAAATTTCTCCGTGGGCCCACGTGACCAATTCGGAAATAAAATTCCATAATTCTAATATAATTCAAGAAGCCCAAATACCAAATCTGGGAATCCAATTCCCATCAACGAACCTTTTTCCTTCACAAAACCCGGAAACTTTTCCGTCGAAAAATCACATCTTTCTTTCTTTCCAATATTTCTGTCGTATTCTCGTACGTATGTCCTCACATACATACCCTGGAACTACGGGGTATAACAGTATTCATCAACCAACAAGCCACATTTAAGGCGCAACCAACAGTTAGCCAAAGGGGATTATACACCTAACTGGACGTGTAAAATTCTTCCCCACAGTTATACAAAACAGTCCACAAATAAGCCCATAAAAACAGTCTGTAATCCAACAATAACGAGGGTAAAATGTGATGCGTTTCAACACCTTTCCACACCCCAATTTCCTTAGGACTTTCATTAGAAACTACTACACTTAAACATGCATATTAGGGCTGATTTTCCAGCATAAACACACCCCCAAAACAATCCATAAAATAATACGACAACGTCTAACAGTTTTGGGAAGTTTTTCGGCTAATACAACTACAATCCGATAACTCTTTTGTCACGACCCGATCCCGGGCCCGTGACTGGTGCCTTACCCCGGGAACCCAAGTAGATATACATAAGAGTAACCAGCGGAAATAAAATCATGACATGAAACAGTATAAAATGAAAGACAGTTTATCCAAGAAAAGTTGCCTTCCGGCATGTATATATATATACCCAAAGTGAACAGTTACATCCCGACCTTTACAACAGACTCTGCACCTCTAAGGAGTAAACAACTATGGCGGGACAGGCGCGCCATACCCCGAATGTACAAAAGTATCTACAACACCGGGAGAGTCGCATTCAAAAGTCGAGCCTCCGAGAAATGGAGCTCACGACACTGCAGTAAAGATCCTAAGAATGAGGATCTACCACCTGCTTTCTCTTACCTGCGGCATGAACGCAGCCCCCCGAAGGAGGTCAGTACAACAGGTACTAAGTATGTGAAACTGTAAAGTACTGAATGAAATTATAACATTTTAAAACAAGTTCACAGATATGTACAAAACAACCTAACTTAACTGCACATAATGCCACGGCATAAACAAGAGCAAAATACATGTAACATAACCGGTCTTTTCTAGCCGCTAATGATCGGGCAAGGCCATGGCCCATAGTATCATTATGCGAGCCTAATCTCGACTATCAGTAGTCCGCATAGTCCCTGACCCGCATGAGGTACTCTCGCATCGGGGTAGCTAACCCGGCATCAACTCGACTCCGCACCGCATAGTCACCGACCGCGTGAGGTATTCCTCGCATCGGGCGTAACACACCCGGAGTGATCATCCCGAACTCCGGTAGCTCGCATAGATCACATAGACCGCGTGAGGTATTCTCGACGGGGTAGCTAACCCGCTACTCATAACAAGTCGGGGGTAAGTGATATAATACCAGCACAACGGCTTATCGTTAAACAACGTAAGCTCAACAAGAGTAACCCCCATATACAACATCACAAGACACTAACACACGTAGCATCATAACATGTTTACTTATCAAACCAACTACTACACCTTTAGAAATTAATACAAGGCTTTTATAAACAATAAGTAAACTGCCTTTTATCTTTCTTAAGTCGTTATACCTAACTCCCCATAAAGCTAGTATAACACTTAAGCCTTTTAAAAACCAATTATTACTTTTCTTCCCAATAACTCTTTTTGAAATATTTCAAGGTTCGTATTCTTTTAAAACTCAAGTCAAAAGACATCAAAGTAAAACCAAATTTAGTCAACACACGTACGTCTACCGTACTATATATATAAGGCGTAATAATTACACAACATAAAGAAGGGGATCACACGCCCAAACGGAACGCGATTTAAAAATCTTCCCCTTAACAATACAATACAATAATTAAAAAGGGGATCACACGCCCAAACGGAACGCGATTTAAAAATCTTCCTCAATGTAAAATGTAAATACGGTCAAGTAAATATCCAAAGTAAATACAGTCCTTAAGTTGGGGTCCTTGGCCAACTTTGTCCATTTTACTTATCCAATTACTTCATTAGTCATCCAACTTATAATCCATTCTTAATATAAGTTATAGTTACTTTGTTAATTACTTCTTCACAAGTAAGATACGTTTGATACGTTGGATACGTTTTTACCATTTTAATGGCTAACGGCCAATCCTTTTTTTTAACAAGTTAACAAGATCCAACTCTTCCAAACCTTACTCCATATATTATATATTCATAATATACTTATAATATATGTATAATGACCAATTCATAAAGAGGTTTAAGATTCACTACCTCAAATAGCCCAAAATTATCCAAGAACTTAATGTCGCTCCAAGCAAGTCTTAGCTCCAAATCTTTAGGTTACAAACCACCACAACTCACCCTAAGAAGCTCCTAACCATCATCTCTTCAAGAACCAACTCAAACAAGTGAAGAACACTTAGGTTTTTGTTCATGGAGCTCTCGGCCAAGGTGACCTTTTAGAGGCTAGGGGGTGAAATCTTTTCCAACTTTTGGTTAATAGTCTTCCTAATACACTAGGGAAGAACACTTAAGAGTTTAGGAATTATTGGACAAGGTTTGGTTAGGGGGGGGGATGTGGTCGACGAGAGCAAGGGAGAGAGGGAGGGAGATGAAAATATTTCTCAAGTCTTGAATTATCTAAGTGTGGAAGATTTCATCAACAAAGGGTGCATATATAGGACAACCAAGGGCTAGGATGAAGGCAAGTGTGTGGTTGAGATTCGGGACAAGTGTGTGAGGGTCCCACAAGCCACTTGTCCACACAAAATATCTTGCAAGACTTGGCCACTTGTCTTGGCCACTTGTCACATGAATTTCGGCCAACCTAGCCCACCTAGGGGTGACACATGTCGCCCTCCTATTGGTCCAAAATATTTCGTCTCTCGGAAAAATCCGTAATTGGTTAAAATATTAAAAACGTAGAATTTCCTTCACAAGGTTCGAAATCTTTTCCGTCGAAAGTTTACAATTTCATTCTTAACATAATTAGGGCTTGAATAATCGTACGACGCCCTCGCATACATACTGGAAGCACGGGTATAACATTCTCCTTCCTTAGAAACATTCGTCCCGAATGTTCCTTCTTAAGACAGATAACGATAAAGTTCCTCATAACGTAAACAGTTTACAAATGCCACACATGGCCACAATACAACACTTAAGCATATATGTCAATGAAAATTTACAAGTAGGAAAGTGAGTTACCTGGAGGTGTGGGGAATAAGTGAGGATACCTCTGCCTCATGTCCTCCTCTGCTTCCCACGTCATCTCCTCCCTATTCTCGTTCCGCCATAAGACCTTGACGGAAGCCACATCCTTCGTCCGCACCGCTTAACCCGACGATCGAGTATCGCTATGGGACTCTCTCATACGATAACCCTCACACTGGACATCGTCAATCGGGTGTACCTTAGATGGATCCCCGATACATCTCCTCAAAGATAGAAACATGAAAACCGGATGACCGCCTCCAGATCGGACGGCAGATTCAACTCATAGCAACCTTGCCTACCTGCGACAACTGATAAGGCCCAATGTACTGGGCCGAGCTTCCTTTCCTCCCAAATCTCATCACACCTTCATGGGTGACACTTTCAGAAAACCCAATCATCAACCTCAAACTCGGATGCCGACGACGATGATCCGCATACGACTTGCCGACTGAGTCATTATAGCCGCTCTGGATAAGCTTCACCTTATCCATCGCTTGCAACCAGGTCTGGTCCCACTAATCGCACTCGCCATTATCAAACCAGCTTATCGCGATCCGCACTTCCTCCCATACAAGGCCTCATAAGGCGCCATCTGAATCCGGAGTGGTAGCTATTATTATACGCAAACTCAACTAGAGGCAAATGATCCTCCCACTACTCAAGTCAATAACACAAAGCTCGCAAGATATCCTCGAGTCCGGATAGTGCGCTCGCCTGTCCGTCTGCTCGAGGATGGAATGCAGACTGTGCTCACCGCCCCTAAACCCTTCTCGAAAGACCTCCAGTTAGCGAACCGGGCTCTGCATGCGATATGATAGAAATAGGGACTTACGCAGCCTCACAACCTCTCGGATGTAAAGTCCGCATAATCCTCACCAAAAGTCGCCCGACGGAAGAAAGTGGGCTGATTTCGCCAAATGCCGACGATAACCTGATAGAATCATGCTTCCTCCGAGTGCGAGGTAATCCGTGATAAAGTCCATGTTGATCACCTCCACTTGTGCCGGGATCTCTATCGTTCGCAATAATCCACCAGCCTCGATGATCTACCTTCACCGCCGACAACACGCACCGAGCCACAAACTCGCAATGCCCTCTTCGCCATCCCACCAATACAGATCCGAGGTCGTGGTACATCTTGGTCGACCCGGATGGATAGAGTAACGCGCGTGCAGGCTTCCCAGAACTCACTGCCAAGTCCCGCAATATCCGGAACACACAACTCGCCAAACCTTAGCACCCCATCAGTGCTACCTCAAGGACCTTCCTCACGAAGAGCCGATCACGATACCGCGCCAAAACCGGATCTCAAATGTTTCTCTTCACCTCCTCGACGATGGAAGACTCGCAACCTCTCGAACTCGAACCCCATCGCTATCGTAACCAATCAATCGGACTCAAGGCTCGCGAATCGATGTAACTCACGGACCATGCCCTCCTCTCGGCCGCACATCCGATAGACTCCCCATCGACCTACGACTAAGAGCATACGCCACAACATTGGCCTTCCCGTGGTACAGGATATCGACATCATAATCCTCGAGTAACTCTAACCACCGCCTCTGCCGTAAGTTCAGCTCCTCCGGTGAAGATATCCGAGGCTCTTGTGGTGCGTATAAATATCCACATGAACCCCATACAAATAGTGCCTCCGGATCTTCAAGGCGTGAATCACCGCGCCAACTCCAAATCATGCGGGTAGTTCTCTCATGCTTCTTAAGTCGCCGGATGCGACGCTATAACCTTGCCATGCTGCATCAACACACATCCAAGCCCGATGCCTGACGCATCACAATACACCACATAACCGTCTATACCCTCTGGAAGAGTAAGAACTGGGGCGGTCGTCAGCCTCTCCTTCAAAGAATCGGAAACCTCGCCACAAGCATCGCCCATCAAACTTAGCTCCTTCGAGTCAACTTGGTCAAAGGTGCGAAATAGACGCAAACTTCTCCACGAACCTCCGATAGTAACTCGCAAGGCCCGGAAAGCCGCCACCTGGCCGGAGTAAGAGGTCTAGGACAACTCGATCGCTTCGATCTTGGTCGATCCACCCGAATACCATCACTACAATGTGCCCAAGAAATGCCACCGGCCAACCAAAACTCACATTTGGAAAACTTGGCGATAATCGCTGCAGTCTGGAGAACTCTCAAAGACAGCCTCAAATGCTCGCATGCTCTCGCCAGAGCGGAATAAACCAAGATGTCATCAATGAATACTATCACAAACGATCCAAAATGGCTTGAACACTCGGTTCATCAAATCCATAAAACCGCCGAGCATTGGTCAAACCGAAAGACATAAACTGAACTCATAGTGTTCGCATCGCCCGAATGCGATCTAGGGACATCCGCCTCTAACTCGCACTGATGATAGCCCGATCGCAGATCAATCTTGAGAAATATCTCGCACCGCAATCGGGTCGAACAAATCATCAATCTCGGAAGGGGTATTCGTTTAATAGTCACCTTGTTCACCGCGTAATCAACACACATGCGCAGCGTCCCGCCCTTCTTCTTCTTCACGAACAATACCGGCCCTGTGGAGAAACACTAGGCCCGATGAAGCACTTCTCCAAAGAAATCTCTCGCTGGTCCTTCAACTCTCTCAACTCGGCAGCCATCCTCATGGCGGAATGGAAATAGCCGTGTGTCCGCAGACATCGACACAAAACTCTATCTCCCTCTCAGGAGGGATACCCGGGAGGTCGTCTGGAAACACATCTGAGAACTCTCTCACCACCGAATCGATCAAAATCTGGTATCGCAGCCTCAGTATCAAATACCCGAATGAGATGGTAGATATACCCCTTCTGCACCATCTTCCTAGCCTTGAGGTAAGAAATAAACCTACCCCTCGGCGACACAGTGTTCCCCTCCCACTCAATAACCGGCTCCCCAGGAAACTGGAACCGTACTACTCTCTCCCTGCAGGTTACATTGGCGTAGCAAGAAGCTAACCAATCCATACCTGATCACATCAAAATCGGTTATTTCCAACTCTATCAAGTTCGCTAGTGGTCCGACGATCGCATAAAGACATCGGGCAAGCCCTATATACCCGCCGAGCTACCACCGAATCACCCATCGCGTAGCTACCGAAAGTGGTCTATGGACTCGTGCTCTATCCCTATCCTACTAGCAATAAGGGAGATATATAGACAGTAGAACCGGATCTATCAAGGCATACACGTCACAACAAGAAACTGATAAAGTACCTGTGCCGACATCCGGTGATGCCTCCTGGTCCTGGCGGCTGGACAAGGCATAAATGCGTTCGAGGACCGGCCGAATCGCACCGCCACGACTTCGCGCGACTCGCTGTCCTACGAGCACTCGCCTCGGCGAGTAACTGTAGTAGATGAAGACCCGGCAAAAGACCCTGTAGGCTGAGCCCTACCATCTGCACCGCCTGCGTCGGACAGGCCTCGAAATATGACCTGCCGCCACAAGAAAACAAGCTCTCGAGGTATCACCGCATCTCCGAAATGGGATCTACCGACGCCACACTGAGTGGAGGGTGGTCTCGACGCTAGTATCCCCGCCGCTCGAAGTCCAAGCCCCGGGCCCCGACCGCCAATACCTCGTTGTCTCAAGACGGTAGGAGTGCTCGAGCCGGGCTGGTGCAAATCTAGGCCGCCGAGGCCGCCCACCGAGAGCTACCAAAAGATCTCGCCGCCCCGGCCTTCTTCTCGCCGCTGATATCTGCCGACCCGCCTCTCTACGCTCCTCGCATCCAAGTGCATGAGCCTGCATGCGGGCAATGTCCATGCCCGGCTGAAGAGCCACACCCGAGCAAGACTCTGCCAAGTAGTCATCTAGTCCCGTAACGTAGCGGTGCACTCGGTCCTCCATATTCGCATTAACGCAGGGACATATCGAGCCAACGATCGAACTCAACGTTGTACTCCGAATCGGCGCCTCTGCCTCAAAGATCAAAATCTGTTTACCGTGCCTCTCATCTGTGGAGGCAAGAAGTGAGTGAGAAATGCCTCCGAGAACTCGTCCCATACAGCTGGAGGCGCATGCTCTCCCCGAGATAGCTCCCACGAATCAAACCGGGCCGATCGCGGTATCACGCAGATGCGAACCAAGATCACGACTCGGTCTCAAGCCTTGATCACTCATGATCCGTCAGAATCGCCGGATGAACTCCTGCGATCATCCTCGTGCCTCGACCAGAACTCTGGCGGTCGCAACTCAGAAATCCCGTAGTCTCAAACTATCCGACTCGGGTGAACCACGGTACTACCGAATCGAATCGAACCGGCAGATCCAGCCTATCTCATGTTCGCCACGATCTCGCCGAATCGCCATCTCCTTGTACCCCATCTCCTCCGCTCCAGCCGTGGACCGAGGCGCAGTCTTGTGGTATCGGTAGCCTTTCGCTGCGCTCTAAACTCGCTGGGCCGGTGGCGTCGTGGAACTCGCCGTCGTAGCACCACCTCGTAAGGATCGGGCACAGGCCTCGTGGCCCTCTGTGTCCTACTAGCAGCCTCCTCACCGCTTTGCCTTCTCGGCCCGGTTGCCTTGCGAGGCATACTGTACAAAGAGAAATACATCGAGGGGTCCAACTTAATACACACTCTAAGGCACGATCTCAGAGTGAGAAGAATGGAAACCAATCCTAAATATCCTGTAGCCTCTCGACATTGATGTGGTGCACAACACACCGATAATCAAGACTCTACTAGATATGGTTCAGAGACACTTTCCGAGGATTAATCGCTCGATACCACTTTTGTCACGACTCCGATCTCGCTGTGATCGTGCCTTACCCCGGGCACCCAAGTAGATATACATAAGAGTAACCAGCGGAAATAAAATCATGACATGAAACAGTATAAAATGAAAGACAGTTTATCCAAGAAAAGTTGCCTTCCGGCATGTATATATATATATACCCAAAGTGAACATTACATCCCGACCTTTACAACAGACTACACTCTGCACTTAAGGAGTAAACAACTATGGCGGGACAGGCCCCGCCATACCGAATGTACAAAAGTATCTACAACACCGTGGAGAGTCGTACCAAAAGTCGAGCCTCCGAGAAATGGAGCTCCGACACTGCAGTAAAGATCCTAAGAATGAGGATCTACCACCGCTTCCTTACTCGCGCATTTAACGCAGCTTCGGGCGAGGTCAAGATAACAGTACTAAGTATGTGAAATCAGAAGCATGAATGAAATTATAACATTTTAAAACAAGTTCACAGATATGTACAAAACAACCTAACTTAATCGCATATAATGCCACGGATAAACAAGAGCAAAATACATGTAACATAACCGGTCTTTTCTAGTCGCTAATGATCGGGCGGCGCTAATCGCCCATAGTATCATTACGCGAGCCTAACTCGACTACCAGTAGTCCGCATAGTCCTCGGACCCGCATGAGGTACTCCTCGTGATCGGGGTAGCTAACCCGCGCAGATCAACTCGACTCCACACCGCATAGTCACCGACCGCATGAGGTATTCTCGACGGCCAGAATACACCCGCAGTGATCATCCCGAACTCCCGTAGCTCGCATAGGTCACATAGACCGCAGGTATTCCTCGACGGTAGCTAACCCGCGGCTCATAACAAGTCAGGGGGGGGGGTAAGTGATATAATACCAGCACAACGGCTTATCGTTAAACAACGTAAGCTCAACAAGAGTAACCCCCTTATACAACATCACAAGACACTAACACACGTAGCATCATAACATGTTTACTTATCAAACCAACTACTACACCTTTAGAAATTAATACAAGGCTTTTATAAACAATAAGTAAACCGTCCCTTTTATCTTTCTTAAGTCGTTATACCTAACTCCCCATAAAGCTAGTATAACACTTAAGCCTTTTAAAAACCAATTATTACTTTTCTTCCCAATAACTCTTTTTGAAATATTTCAAGGTTCTTATTCTTTTAAAACTCAAGTCAAAAGACATCAAAGTAAAACCAAATTTAGTCAACACACGTACGTCTACCGTACTATATATATAAGGCGTAATAATTACACAACATAAAGAAGGGGATCACACGCCAAACGAACGCGATTTAAAAATCTTCCTTAACAATACAATACAATAATTAAAAAGGGGATCACACGCCCAAACGGAACGCGATTTAAAAATCTTCCCCTTAACAATACAATACAATAATTAAAAAGGGGATCACACGCCCAAAGGGAACGCGATTTAAAAATCTTCCCCTTAATGTAAATGTAAATACACCCAAAGTAAATACACCAAAGTAAATACAATCCTTAAGTTGGGTCCTTGCCAACTTTGTCCATTTTACTTATCCAATTACTTCATTAGTCATCCAACTTATAATCCATTCTTAATATAAGTTATAGTTACTTTGTTAATTACTTCTTCACAAGTAAGATACGCTTGATACGTTGGATACGCTTTTACCATTTTAATGGCTAACGCCCAATCCTTTATTTTAACAAGTTAACAAGATCCAACTCTTCCAAACCTTACTCCATATATTATATATTCATAATATACTTATAATATATGTATAATGACCAATTCACAAAGAGGTTTAAGATTCACTACCTCAAATAGCCCAAAATTATCCAAGAACTTAATGTCGCTCCAAGCAAGTCTTAGCTCCAAATCTTTAGGTTACAAACCACCACAACTCACCCTAAGAAGCTCCTAACCATCATCTCTTCAAGAACCAACTCAAACAAGTGAAGAACACTTAGGTTTTTGTTCATGGAGCTCTCGGCCAAGGTGACCTTTTAGAGGCTAGGGGGTGAAATCTTTTCCAACTTTTGGTTAATAGTCTTCCTAATACACTAGGGAAGAACACTTAAGAGTTTAGGAATTATTGGACAAGGTTTGATTAGGGGGGGGTGTGGTCGACGAGAGCAAGGGAGAGAGGGAGGGAGATGAAAATATTTCTCAAGTCTTGAATTATCTAAGTGTGGAAGATTTCATCAACAAAGGGTGCATATATAGGACAACCAAGGGCTAGGATAAAGGTAAGTGTGTGGTTGAGATTGGGGACAAGTGTGTGGGGGTCCCATAAGCCACTTGTCCACACAAAATATCTTGCAAGACTTGGCCACTTGTCTTGGCCACTTGTCACATGAATTTCGGCCAACCTACACCTAGGGTGACACATGTCGCCTCCTATCGTCCAAAATATTTCGCCTCTCTAAAAAAATCCGTAATTGGTTAAAATATTAAAACGTAGAATTTCCTTCACAAGGTTCGAATCTTTTCCGAAAGTTTACAATTTCATTCTTAACCTAATTAGGGCTTGAATAATCGTGACGACGCCCTCGCATACATACTGGAAGTACGGGGTATAACATCTTTCCTTAATCCATTTTATTCCAATTCGAGTTCCAACACTTCCATATATGACATACCAACTTATCAACAACCATATTACCTTATTTTAACATGCGACAAGTGTGGATAATAACAACCATATAACAAACGAAACCAAGGGCACAAAATTGTCTCAAATCGACCAACAACATATCTACCTCATACACATCTTATTTTCAGTTTCTTATTTAACATGAATTCATCTATACATTATAACAATAAATAATATCCAATTACTTTAATTTTTTAGGAACTATTACCTCATTTTTGTGCCCAAAAACGTCCCGGACAGAATGCTCAACAATGGCCCATAGTTTTCGCTTTCGCCCACTTCTTCAAGATCCAATCACATATATGTATCCCTACAACCTTAGGAGCAACTTTTCTATAAAGCGGAATTGAAAACACAATCTAAAAATAAAGAAAGCTGTTTAATAAAACTTACAAATTTTATTCAAACTGGAAAGCATAAAGGATACATGAGATCAGGCAGGGAGATATAGAGAGAGAGAGAGGGATATTTCCGAATGCCTTCAACATTACAACTTGAGAGCCTTAAATAGGTCTCGAATGATTCATCGCCCCAATGTGGACGGTTATAATTAAAACATGTAGAGGACTAAGATTCCTTGCCTTCGCTTTTTTGAAAGGCGTGACGCTTCTTTCAAGAGGCAATTGTCTTTGTATTCTTTATTGAAAGGGCGTTTCTTGCTTTTCTCAAGAGGCAACCGCCCTTTCTCTCGCTTTATCGCCTTTTCTTCTTTATGTCCTTTCAAGGGCCGGGCTTTATTCGGCGAGGTACGTTGGCGATGCTTGGGCTATTCCTCGGGACCATAATGTCTCCATTGTCTGTCTCATCGTGATTGGATACTACTTCTTCTTCATCTTCCAATCTTGCTAGAGCTTCTAAGCCTTCCTTCTTGTTTCACTTTAGAACACGAGGTTTCACCGATGAAGAGGGCTTCTTTTCTCGGTTTTACCTTAATTTCCTCCCCGGCTTGACTCCATCCTTTAATTCTGATGGTCTTGCTTAAATAACTAATCCTATTTATCTCTTGATATCAAATGACCAATTAATGATATATGAAATCCTTTTATTAAAAAAGAATTTACATAACTTAATATGCTCGTAAAGTTGAAATCATTGTTCTTCCCGAAAACTTGCATATTTATTTTGGAAGCTTGAAGCTACCACTGTGAAGTTCCTCCAAAGATGTTCTACCATTCGTAGAACCATCCGGGAATAACCTTTCCTTGATACTTTCAAGATATTTTACGAACCAAGTATGGGTACTTGGTCTAACATACAGAAGTTGAACCACGATCCTTATAATCACGCCAATTATAGGTTTGCGGTCCGTAGTCTGGATAATGGTAAATCGTGTTTGCAGATGATCTACATACCAATTGAATGGACTTAAAATCTTTTAATAGTGAATTTGGAATATTCAATTCCAAATGCTTTATCAAAATACTTATGTTCGACTTCTACGAGCTTGTCTACCAAGATGAACTCATAGTATTTCCGTTTTCATGAGTCTTGAGTATCAACGTACTGGTGATCTGTGTAACAGGGTTTTAGCAAGTCCTGCACCCTAAAGTTCTCATATTGTTTGTCTAGTGCCATTATTGGCAAAGCTTGTGTAGTAATAAATTCCCACTGACGGGGTTGGTATATCCTTCTTTGAGGCCCCGCCGTTTAATCGCTTGCAATATGATTCGGGGAACCATTTTGTAACTATCTCGCCCGGGCAACCGGAGTGGCCTTGAATGGCTGGGTCTGTACCTTCTCTTTTTTAGAAGAGATTGGTATAATGGGAAGGTCTTCCAATACTGTTAATTTATTTTGTCCACTGGGTTTATGGAGAATCGCCCGCCGCTTTACGCAAAGCGGTCGTTTCATTTTTTCTTCTGGTTTATTTTGGAAGGGTGGTCTCATCGGGCGTAAGCCCGGGAAGCCTGGTCTCATTTTTACCCTGCAAGAATTCCCTAGTTAAGAAATCGGGTAAAGAATTGTCTTCTCCTTTTATAAAATTGATTTCAAATCAAAGCTTGATAATAAGGCTTATCCGCAAAAATCTGTTTGAGATTAAATTTTACATCTTTTGCAAAATATCTTTGGTCGCTTATACTACTTAATAAAAATTCTTTGTTTATCAAGTCATCTTGAAACTTTGTCTGAGGTGAATATTACTAATTGCTCAAGAGATTCGGATTTATTCTTTGTTTAAGAATACCACCGTACTCTACGCCTATGATCGGGCCAACTATCATGAGGCATCCGGATTAGGGATACCTAAACAAGGGAGTTTCGAACTATCTCTTTACTTCTTTAACAAATTTAGTCCTGCTCTTCCACTGGGATCGAAGTTATTTTTAAGCCTTTTATACAAAGGCTCACATACCTGTCTAACTTTTGGGATAAAATCTGCAACGTAATTTAGACTCCCTAGGAACCTCTACAACTGTGTTTTTGAAGGGTGGACTAATCCCTTGAATCCGGTACCAACGGGTATAACCCCCCCCCCCCCCAAAACAACGTTCTCTTTCATGCCTTTCAACCAATCGATACGACCCCGGAGAGCCGCTTTTGCTAAAACTCTAGCAGTTTCTTGAAAACTCGCTTCAGATATGAAACTTTAAGTATTGAGAGATGCTCTTGTTATTCCCAATAAGACTGTTATACCCCGTAGTTGCAGGGTATGTATGTGAGGACGTACGTACGAGAGTACGGCAGAAATTTTGAAAAGAAAGAAAGATGTGAGTTTTCACTTTAAAAGTTTCCTGCTATTTGTGAAGAAAAGGTTCGTTAATGGGAATTGATTCCCAGATTTGGTATTCGACTTCTTAGATTATATTAGAATTTTGAGATTTTATTTTCTGAATGGTCACGCTGGGCCCACGGAGAAATTTACGATTTTGTGGCCCGCTTTGTTTTTGAGATTTCAGAAATTGATATTTTAAGACGAAATATTCGGCGACCGGGGCGACACGTGTCACCCCATGTGGCACCTCGCCGATTTTACATTCGGGCACAACACCCTTAGAGTCGTTGACGAAATGTTTCATGTAACTTGCGAAGGAAAATTCCGCTATGTCGCTTTGTATTTTGCGGATTTTTCCGAGAGACGAAACATTCTCGACCAACGGAGGGTGATACGTGTCACCCTCACAACGAGAGACAGTGGGCGACTGGCCGAATGGGCAAGTTGGGCTTGATATTTGTGTAGATATTTGTGAGGGTTTTAAGGAGTAGGGTCTAGGTGCACTTGGCTTGATCTTCGCCTTACACTTGCCTTGCACTTGGCTAGATCTTCGCCATCGTTGGCCTGGGTTTGCTATAAATACCCTCCCGTAAGACTTATTCATTCACTCTCACTTTGCCTAAGTCTTGAAATCCTCCTCCTCTAGTAGCTCGCCCCAAGCCTCTCCCCTCCTCCTCCTTGTGGCCTTTGGCCGAGAAGCGGTTCCCCTGTGGTGCTAGCCGTGGGTACCCCAGCCTAGTTGTTTTCAGATAATACCCTTGTTGTGGTATAGAAATACTCCCTAGTATTGTTATAATGCCCAAAATACCTTAACCTTGTACCTTGTAGTATTCCAAAGATACCTCTTGCGTAGAGTCCGAAATACTACCTTTGTCCTTTTAGTCTCAAGCCGAAATCCTAAGGAAATCTTCATACTTGGTCAAGATTTGAGCAGGTTGGTTAGAACTTCTAAGGGTTGTTTGGAGTGGTTTGGAGCGCACTGAGGAGCTAAACCTTACTCAGATCGACATTATAACTTGATAATTTTGGGCTTATCGAGGTAATTATCTTGTCCTCTATTGTAATTGGAAATTACATGTTTGTTAGATATATAGTCAAGATACTATATACGGAACTATACTTAGTATTCGGCAATGTCTTTTGACTTAAGCCCAAGAATAAAGAATCGAATCGAATCAGATTTACATAGGATCAGACAAAGAGACTTGTGTAGAATTGTACACGCCCTGTTAGACGTAAAACCCTCCCGGTTGGCTGCAGCCTCGATAGAGGAGAGATTTACGCCATGGGGAGGCGCCGAATTTTCTATGTAAAACTTGTGTTTGGGATTAATAGACGCCATGACCTTTATAGTGAAAGTACTAAGAGTAGCGATTCTACCTGAGAGTGGAAAGGGCCAGTGCGTTGTAGTACTTGAGCATTTTGCTTATCGTCGATAAATCGTCGCGAGGTACGTGAACCTCTTCCTATCTTTTCTAGCATGATTGTCATGAACTATGTAGTACGCAGACGCATACGTGCTAAGTGATTTGGTTGGTTTTAAACATAGGTGTTATAATAGCTTTATGGGAAGTTAGTTATAACGACCTTATGTAAGTGAAAATGGTTTATCAATGTTAGAAGTTAAGAGACTTGATCTTATAAGATAAGAGACTTAACTTATTTGTTTTAATGTGGATGTTTGTGAAACCTCATTCGTGAGTAATGAGTACTTGGTTTTTAAAGGGATAATGTTTCATCGATTTCGAATCGTAACGTGTATCGGCTGCACTACCGCAAATGCTAATAAAAGGAAAATGTATTGAATAATGATGTGTTGTATTAAAACCAAGAGAAACCTCCATCCGCATGTAAGCTAAGATGAGACAAAATGATATTACATTTTCTAGATCATGGTCACAGAATAAGATCGTTATAAACAAGAATAAACTACTCACGATATGACATATGTTACTCAATTGTTCTAAAAGGAATCAAGTGATTAAGTTTGGGAACTATGAAACCATTTGAAACGAAGCTTGAGTAATCAAACTAGGCAAACCGAACTTAGGAAAAGAATGTTGTTACTTGATTTTGAAAAGGAAGGTGGTTGGTCATTCTAATACTACGTATCGGTGACTTTTATAAAAGTAATGGATCTCTTTAAAAGAACTTAACGATGTAGTACTGGGGTTAAAACCCGACTTTGGCATAAAATGAAAGTACTTTGAGTCAGGTGAAACTTGCTTACGTTGTTGTGGAAACTTGCCTATGCTTCGCGATGATAGCCTTTATTGTACAAGCCGTTGTGTTTTGTGTTACCGCTGCCTCTCGATGAGGTCGTTGACCGTTGAGAACTTACTGACGTGCCGGCAGCGACGAGAAATTCCACCGCACGCTCTCGCTGATAGTATTATTGTTGTTAATCACTTTGGACATACCGACACGACGCGTAGCGCACGCATGCCTCCATCTTGTTAAGGTCTTGTGGTTAATCGCTGATATATCGCACGATGCGAGCGCACGCATGTTTCCATTTTGATTAACGCCAGGATTTCCTTTTCGACATACCGACACGATGCGTAGCGCACGGTATGCGCCCATTTGGAATGTTGTCTTATTGTTTCTTCGACATACCGACACGATGCGTAGCGCACGCATGCTTCCATTTGGATTGCCGCTTGTTGTTGAGGTCACATGGACACGCCTACACCGGCGCAGAATTCGGCATGCGGCCACGGACATTGGTATTATTGTTGCATCATGGACATGTCTACACCGATGCAGATTCCGGCACGCGCCATAATGCGAACTCGATTGATGTCGCGGGCGTGAGACCATAGTTATATCGAGTGACGATCGCTTTATGTCATGGAATCGTAGTTTGGTTATCATACATGTCTCCCGCTTTATATAGACTAGTATGATTTCATTTACGATTGCATAGCTTCACATACTTGGTACTGTAATCGACTCCTTTCGGGCCGCTCACGCCGCAGTAGAGGTACATCGGCCGTGATCCTCGCCATGGATCACAAGCCAACAGATTCAAGCCCGCTTCTCCGAGGCTTATCTTTTGCAGTGCGTGTTCCCGAGTCAGAGGTTCTGTACATCTGTGGTACGGGCCCCGCCCCGCCATAGTCATCAGATATCTTAGAGGTCCAGAGTAATCTTGTGTGGCGGGGTTGTAAAAGGATTAAACTGCTGTGTTTTATGATATACCAAGGCAACTGCTTTGGTTGGCCGCTTATTTATTATATCTCTTGTTAAATGACTCATGTTTTATGTTCCGCTGATTTTCTCGATGTATGTATCACCAGGGTGCCTGGTAAGGCACCAAGAACGCCCCGAACGGTCGTTACAAAAAGTGGTATCGAGCGCTTAATCTCTGAAAGTGTCTACGCACTGTTCAGGTAGTCTTGATTATCGCGTGTCAGGCACCACATCTATAATCGTGAGGCTATAGGACATTTAGGATTGGTTTCATTCTTCTCATTCCGAGATCGTGCCTTAGAGTCAGATGTAAGTTGTACCCTCCGACGTATCTCGCTTTTACCGCTTATGCCTCCGCAAGGCAACCAGAGCCTGTATGGGCAAGGCAGCCGAGGTGCCGCTAGTGAGATACAGAGGAGTACGAGGCGCAGCCCTGACAAAGACTGAGGTCAGGCTTCGACGAGGGTTTTGTGACGCCGCCAGCCCCAGCAGAGTTTAGAGCTGCATCCGTGGCTGATGAGACTACAGTACCTGAGCCTCCAGTCCCACAGTCTGGGGCAGAGGAGATGGGTTACAAGGAGATGGCCCGCTTGGCCGCTGTGGTCGTGGCCGATATGAGGATCGGCCGACGCAGCAGCCAGCCCAAAGAGCACCAGCCGTTCACCCCGAGCAGATAGTTTGAGGCTACGGACTTTCTCGAGTTGTAGCCCGCCAGAGTTTTACTGGTCGAGGCTCGAGGATGATCCGCAGGAGTTCATCCGGCAGCCATAATGATCACGCGGTGATCAAGGCTTCAGAGACCGAGTCTGTGACCTTGTTCGCATCGGCCGCGTGATACCGCAAATGATCGTTTGATTCACGGAGCTTTCCGGGAGAGCATGCACTCAGCAGAAGATGGGATGAGTTTTCGGGCTTTCTCACGCACTTCTTGCCTCCGCAGATGGCGAGGGCACGCCGGCTGATTTTTGTTACCGAGACAGCAGAGGCGACCGTCGTGAGTACAATGTCGAGTTCGATTCTTTGGCTCGATATGTCCTCGCGCTTAGTTGCAGATATGGAGGATAGGGTGCATCGCCACGCCACCGCTTGATGATTATATGGCCGAATCTTGTGCGGTGTTTCTTCACCGCACGGACATTGCCCGCACGCAGCTCATGCACCAGATGCGAGGCACGGAGGGTCGACGGAATGACTGGATCGCCAGAAGAGGCCGTGACGGCAGGTCCTTGGTGGCTTTCGAGGCGGACCGCCAGAAGAAAGTTAGTTATATACCCCCACCGGCATGCAGTGGTCCTCCACCGCCTTCGTGAGCGTCGTGGCCCAAGGGTTCAGATTTTCGGCAGAGCAGGGTGTTAACCACCAAGCCACCCCTACCTCGTTGGACTATCAGGTAGACTCCATTTTGGAGAGTGTCGTGCTAGATTGGGAGTTTGTTTTGCATGCCAACAGGCCATTTTGCGAGGAACCGTCCACCAAGGGAAGCGCGGATGTTACGACTCACCTTCAGATCTGTGGGTCTGGTTTATCACCTTCATACTATGCACTGCAGGCGTGCCTATGATTAGAGTGAGCGGTAGCTTGTGTATATCCTTAACCCTCTAGAGTTTTGGTATGCTTGTTATGATGATCTCATTATTGTGTGCTATGCGGATAGCATTGTGATATGTGTGAGTTAGTATGCATGGTTAGTTGGAAGGATACGATGAGGCATGGTAAGTGTGAACCTTAGACTATTTTACGATCGAGACCTTAGAGGCAAGGTCGCTTGAGTAAAAGATTCGCTTTATGTTTGACCTTTATGAGTGAGTAGTATACGGGGATTTATTTGTGTGATAAGTCCACGGGTAGTGTGAGACGGAAGTGGTAGCTTTCATGACGTGAATTAGTAAGATTGTTCCGATCGGGAACAAGAGTTTGGCGCGCGGGTCGGGCCGAGGACCATTTGCGGGTCAACCCAGAACCCGGTTTGGGGTGGGTCAGTTACGTGGTCCCGCCAGTGGTAGGGTCACGAGGATGCTAGGCCCAAGTTTGTATGATCATCGATGAGTTCGTGGACGCGCTCGACCGAGCCGTTCAGAAGGCCGGAATGGCCTGGGAAGTTCGAGGTTAGTAAGATGACCAAGTTCGAGGTAGTGACTCCGCAGATTTTCGAACGGAAGTAATGATGAAGTATGGTACGACCGAGAATTCTGCCGCTCGAGAAGGGCACGACGAGTAAGGAAAGAAGAGGACGATGTTATTTCGCGCTGCCGCGTACGGGCAACTTGTTAGAGGAACTTTATCGTTATTCGATTGAGAAGGAACATTCGGACGAATGTTTCTAAGAGGGAGAATGTTATACCCGTAGTTGCAGTGGTATGTATGTGAGGACGACGCACGAGAGTACGCAGAAATTTTGAAAAGAAAGAAAGACGCTGAGTTTTCACTAAAAGTTTCCTGTTATTTGTGAAGAAAAGGTTCGTTAACGGGAATTGATTCCCAGATTTGGTATTTGGACTTCTTAGATTATATTAGAATTTTGAGATTTTATTTTCTGAATGGTCATGCTGGGCCCACGAGAAATTTACGATTTTATGGCCCGCTTTGTTTTTGAGATTTCCAGAAATTGGATATTTTCGAAGACGAAATATTCTGGCGAATCGGGGCGACACGTGTCACCCCATGCGCACCTCGCCGATTTTACATTCGGGGCACAACACCTTGCTAGAGTCGCTTTTCGACTAAACGCTTTGAATCTCGCGGCGGAAAATTCCGCTATGTCGCTTTTGTATTTTTGCGGATTTTTCCGAGAGACGAAACATTCTCGACCAACGAGGGTGACATGTGTCACCTCACAACGGAGACAGTTGGGCGACTCGGCCGAATCCGGGCAAGTCGGGCTTGATATTTGTGTAGATATTTGTGAGGGTTTTAAGGAGTAGGGTCTAGTGGTGCACTTGGCTTGATCTTGGCCTTACACTTGCCTTGCACTTGGCTAGATCTTGGCCATTGGTTGGCCTTTGGGTTTGCTATAAATACCCTCTCCTCGCAAGACTTATTCATTCACCTCACTTTGCCTAAGTCTCAAATCCTCCTCCCTCTAGTAGCCTCGCCCTAAGCCTCCTCCTCCCTCCTCCTTGTGGCCTTTGGCCGAGAAGCGGTTCCCCTCAGGTGCTAGCCAAGTACCCCTAGCCTAGTTGTTTTCAGATAATACCCTCATTGTGGTATAGAAATACTCCCTAGTATTGTTATAATGCCCAAAATACCTTAACCTTGTACCTTGTAGTATTCCAAAGATACCTCTTTGCGAGAGTCCGAAATACTACCTTTGTCCTTTTAGTCTCAAGCCGAAACCCTAAGGAAATCTTCATACTTGGTCAAGATTTGAGCAGGTTGGTTAGAACTTCTGGGTTGTTTGGAGTGGTTTGGAGCGCACTGAGCGTGAGCTAAACCTTACTCAGATCGACATTATAACTTGGATAATTTTGGGCTTATCGAGGTAATTATCTTGTCCTCTATTGTAATTGGAAATTACATGTTTGTTAGGATATATAGTTGAAGATACTATATACGGAACTATACTTAGTATTCGCAATGTCTTTTGACTTAAGCCCAAGAATAAAGAATCGAATCGAATCAGATTTACATAGATCAGACAAAGAGACTTGTAGAATTGTACACGCCGTTAGACGTGTAAACCCCGTGGCTTGGTAGCCTACTCGATAGAGAGAGAGATTTACGCTGCATGGGGAGGCGCCAATTTTCTATAGAAAACTTGTGTTTTGGGATTAATAGACGCCAGGACCTTTATAGGTGAAAGTACTAAGAGTAGCGTATTCTACTCGAGGAGTGGAAAGGGCTAGCGTTGTAGTACTGGAGCATTTTGCTTATTGTCGATAAATCGTCGCAGGTATGTGCGAACCTCTTCCTATCTTTTCTAGCATGATTGTTGTGAACTATGTAGTACGCAGACGCATACGTGCTAAGTGATTTGGTTGGTTTTAAACATAGGTGTTATAATAGCTTTACGGGAAGTTAGTTATAACGACCTTATGTAAGTGAAAATGGTTTATCGATGTTAGAAGTTAAGAGACTTGATCTTATAAGATAAGAGACTTAACTTATTTGTTTTAATGTGGATGTTTGTGTGAAACCTCATTCGTGAGTAATGAGTACTTGGTTTTTAAAGGGATAATGTTTTATCGATTTCGAATCGTAACGTATCGGCTGCACCACCGCAGCTAATAAAAGGAAAATGTATTGAATAATGATGTTGTATTAAAACCAAGAGAAACCTCCATCCGCATAGAAGCTAAGACGAGACAAAATGATATTACATTTTCTAGATCATGGTCATTGTAATAAGATCGTTATAAACAAGAATAAACTACTCACGATATGACATATGTTACTCAATTGTTCTAAAAAGGAATCAAGTGATTAAGTTTGGGAACTATGAAACCATTTGAAAATGAGGTTTGAGTAATCAAACTAGGCAACCGAACTTAGGAAAAGAATGTTGTTACTTGATTTTGAAAAGGAAGGTGGTTGGTCATTCTAATACTACGTATCGTGACTTTATAAAAGTAATGGATCTCTTTAAAAGAACTTAACGATGTAGTACTTTGGGGTTAAAACCCTGACTTTGGCATAAAATGAAAGTACTTTGAGTCAGGTGAAACTTGCCTATGCTTGTTGTTGTGAAACTTGCCTATGCTTGATGATAGCCTTTATTGTACAAGCGTTGTGTTTTTGTGTTACCGCGTCTCGATAGAGGTCGGTTGACCGTTGAGAACTTACTTGGACGCGTCAGTGACGAGAAATTCCACGCACGCTCCTCGCTGATAGTATTATTGTTGTTAATCACTTTGACATATCGACACGACGCGTAGCGCACGTATGCCTCCATCTTCGTTAAGGTCTGTGGTTAATCGCTGATATATCCGACACGACGCGTAGCGCACGCATGTTTCCATTTTGATTAACGCCAGGATTTCCGACATACCGACACGACGCGTAGCGCACGTATGCGCCCATTTGGAATGTTGTCTTATTGTTTCCTTCGACATACCGACACGACGCGTAGCGCACGCATGCTTCCATTTGGATTGTCGTCTGTTGTTGAGGTCATATGGACATGTCTACACCGATGCAGAATTTCGGGGCATGTGGCCATGGGACATTGGTATTATTGTCGCATCATGGACATGTCTACACCGGCGCAAAGATTCCGGCACGCGCCATAATGCGAACTCGATTGATGTTGTGGCGCGAGACCCATAGTTATATCGAGTGATGATCGCTTTATGTCAGGAATCAGAGTTTGGTTATCATACATGTCTCATGCTTTATATAGACTAGTATGATTTCATTTACGAGATTGCATAGCCACATACTTGGTACCGCTGCATCGACTTCTCGGGCCGCGCTCACGCCGCAGTAGAGGTACACGGCCGTGATCCTCGCCATGTGATCACAGCCAACAGATTCAAGCTCCGCTTCCGAGGCTTATCTTTTGCAGTGTTCCCGAGTCAGTAGGTTCTTGTACATCTGTGGTATGGCGGCCCCGTCCCGGCCATAGTCATCAGATATCTTAGAGGTCTCAGAGTACAAGTGTGGTTGTAAAAGGATTAAACTGCTCGTGTTTTATGTATATACCAAGGCAACTGCTTTGGTCGGCTGCTTATTTATTATATCTCTTGTTAAATGACTCATGTTTTATGTTCCGCTGATTTTCTCTGATGTATGTATCACTAGGGTGCCCAGGGTAAGGCACCAGTAACGGGCCCCGGAACGGGTCGTTACAAAGACGACTCGGTAACAGATCACTTCTTCCAGAGCACGCCCCATTCGTTCTGCTCGCAACAATCCAATAAGTTCTCCGGGTGAAAAAACATTAGACATTCCATCTTCTGAAACCAACTAAGATTTCATCAGGGAATTTGGTGGAGAACTCTATGGCTCTACAAATTGGTTTATGTTCTCGTAAAGATCACGCCCTAAGAACTCGATAGCCTCGAAAGAGTTATATTTTTTTTGGCACTTACTGCTAAACCGTTATATCTTGTGGTTTGAACAAAAGTGTTTAGATGTTTATAATGTTGTTCCATGTTATCCGAGAATACTAGAACATCGTCGATATAGACAATCATGAATTGGCTATAAGGGTTGAATATGTTATTCATGATGTTCGAAATTCTGAAGGCATTTTTAAGCCCATACGACATTACATTCCACTCATATTGTCCGGCGGGACATTGAAGGTCGCTTTATATTTATCTTTCTCTTCGACTGATTTGCCGTAATCCCGACTTCATGTCGAATTTATCAGAAATATTAGCGTTATATGTTCTTTTCAATAAATCTCTTTGTTAGGATCGGGTATCTAATCCATTTTAATGCTTGTTAAGAGGTTTATAATTTATTACGAGCCACTGGGCTCTCTTTCTTTTCGTTCTTATTAACATGTATACCGAGCAACTCCATCGAGATTTGTAAGGTCCGATGATCCCTTTTCGAGTAGATCATTAACTTTATTTTTACAATGTTCCATAAGCTCATGGCTCATTTAGATCGGTCTGGCCTTAGTGGGTATGTTTTCCTCACTAAAGTCATCCGTATAAGGCAGATTTACCGTATGCTTTTTTCTTTCCCAAAAAGCTCTTGGTAGTTCTCAACAAATTTCATTTTCCATGTAACTCAGAAAGCTTTTATCTTGTTTATTACCTCCGTGGTTTTTAAAGTGATTCTATTCTTTTTATTTTAATATCGTTTTAGGTAATTAACTGATCGTTAATAGTTGTATCCTAAAATCGTTGCTTAACGTGATCACTATGATCACGGATAAGGGGTTTAAATATGGGAATACAAGATCTTTTCTCATCAAGTAGTATAAATACCGCCTAATTTTGCGTATATGGTTTTATCTGTGTTAGGAATGGGATCCCTAATATAATTTCTTCAGTTATGTTTCTGGTAATGATAAAGTCGTTAGTAAAACAAACTCCATTATTACAAACATGGGCTTTAGAAAGTTTATAATTAATTTTTATGCTATCTTCTCATGGTCGAGTATAGCTTATGAGTACTTTTGTTTAAGTACTTGGTAGGGATTAATCCTCGCAGATACAATTTTGATCTGCTCCTGAGTCTAGCAATGCTATCTTTTCTAGGATAAAATTTTTGTTTATTATTATTTTAATAGGGACATGGTAGCTTAGCGCTTTGGCCCTAGAGATTAATTTTAAACGTGAATCTGAATTATCTTCCTTTTCTTCTTCCTCTTCGGGATCATTTATGTTTATCCCTTTTGAAGTAGATGGTGCAAGTGGGTCCTTTATAGGGTCCATTTCTCTTAGTAATTTGTTTGCAAATGCTTCAGTTTCTAACGAATTAAGTCTTTCTTTAACTTGGATAATTTCTTCTTTTAAGAGCGATACTTCTCCTTGCAAATCTTGCATGGTAGTATCTGCTTCGATTCTTTAAACTTATTAAAACTCTTTTCATATCAAAAGGTTCGATTATCCTTTTATCCTTTTTCTGGTTAATGACTAGTTTTTTAAGTTCTGTTAAGTATTTTCTTTTAACATCATCGTTATCGATGTGATCGATCATATCAAAGAAGAATTCTTGGCTGCTACTCGAGATAACACTAATTGTTTGTTTTGTACAAGTGCAGATTTCCGCATATTCGCAAATAAACCGGAAGTGGAGTTATCTGAACTGTACTCAAGATCTAATGATCCTTCATCACTGTAATAATCTTCTGAAGTTTCTCCAGAGCTATCATCGGATCGTTTCTTCATCTAAGATTGTATAAAGTTTTTCTTTTATCTCGTAATCAATTGCTAATAGATTAATCTTATCTTTCTTTTATCGTTCTTTATAATTATCGCCATGTGGCTCGCTTTCTTCCCACAATTCCAACATTTACCCTTTTTCCTAGTGTTTTGTTGGTATTCCTTTTCCTATAGTTCTTTTTAGAAGTATAGTTCTTTTTATAAGTTTTGGGGCGAGATATGTTATGCCTCTTTTTCATTCTTTTGATGCTCTTTGATGGAGCAGAAATCTTAATGTATCCGAAGTCTTCGCAGAAACTTCCTAATTCTCCTTTGGTGGATTTTTGTAGATTATTAAGCTTTATTGAATTACATAATTCTAATCCTGTTAAATTAATAAAGCTGACTATATCTCCGTATGTCATGAAGCCATAGGGGGTTTCTCCATTGTATTTATTTCTTCTGGTGGTTCTTACCTTTTCAGCAAACAGCTTAGGCAGTCCACTAATAAATATTTCTTTCCAATAATCATGATTACAGTCGCTCCTTAGCATAACTTTGTTAAGGAATATATCTTTATACCATTTAAAGTCATGTAACTTTGGGCAAGTTAGATTGTTAAGTATTTCTAAACTTTTATCTTGGAATAGCTTTGGCTCTCCAATGAAGTGTTTACCTATACAGTATAATAAAGTTGTTGTGGCGTCCTTCTGGACTTCATTACTATAATCAAGTATCGATGTTTTTATCGATAGTGGTGGTTGCATCCATGATGCTACACCTTACTCCTTCCGTTAGGTAGTTGTCCCACCAATTTTTTAACATTCCAGTGAAGCCTGAAACTAGGATTGTGGCTAGTTGGGCATCATCCATATGTGTTTTTATTTTATAACTGGTGATACAAACTCCCATTTCATGAAGTATCTTGATCATTTGACCTTCAGACATTCCATCTATGTTCCATTCATGGATTTCATCTCCAGAATATGAAGCCATATATGGGGTATGTTCTTCAAATAACATATCAGGAAATGTGGGTCCTTTGTAGAAGTTTTTAGCCCCTACTCCAGCAAATCTTGTTTATTTTTTGAACAAGACCCATGATTTGGATTGCATAATGATTCTGAGGGCAGGTGTCCCTGATTTTGACATGACTTTTTATATGATTAAAATGGTACAGTTGATTTCATATTTTGAAATGGTCTTTTGAAAAGGTAAAGTTGATTCTCATTACTCTCATTTTTACAAGGCATAGTTGTACTGGTATTTTGATTTTCATACTCGTTTCCTATTATTTTTGGATCAGTATGATCTTATTTACGATTTTTGGTTTCACATACTTGGTACATCTTTCAGATCGACTTTCTTTCTGGGGCTCCATTTCATGCCACACGTGTAGGTACACGCTTTGTTGATCCTCGCCCCAGGATCTCTACTCGCTTTGAGAAGCTCCATTATTTGAGGCTTGTCTTTTGCTACGATCCTCGTATCAGAGGTTTATGCATATCTGTGGTATATGGCGGCCCCGTCCCGTCATAGTATATTGTCCAAACTCTTGAAGTTTGTATTCATACGTGGACCGGACTCATGGAGTTGTATTTATTGTTGGTCGCCAGTACATCGCATTGTCGATGTTCGCTTATATATATAGCGCAGCCTCGCCGGCTTGCCTTGTTGCTATATATTCAATTTTCCATATGTTATTTGGCCTATGTCTTATATGGGATGCGAGGTATAAGAGGGGTGCCTGTAGGGCACCGCCGCGCACGGGTTTGGGTCGTGACAAAAGTGGTATCGTGAGCGCTTAGTCTCGAAATGTCTACTGCACTGCGTGTCTAGTAGAGTCTCGTATGGGTATGTGTGCACCATTTATACAAACGAGGCTACAAGGTATTTAGGATTTGTTTCTATTTCTTCTCACTCGAGATCGCAAGAGAGTTGTGTTATTAGGATGATCCTCTCTCGACGTATTATTCTTTTCAACATGTGTCACGACCAACCTGCCCGCGGATCGTGCCTTACCGGCACCCTAGTGATACAACATCGAGAAGATCACGAAATAAAACATAAACAAGAGATATGATAAATAAACAAAGCAACCAAAACATTGCCTTCCGAGTATATACATAAATGTAACCCAACAGCTTATCCTTTTTACACACTCGCCACAACAAGATTACTGCACTTCTAAGAGTTTTACAACAACTATGACGGACAGGCCCCGCCATACCTCAATGTACAAGAACTTACAGACTGGGATACATACTCAAAAAATAAGCTTCCGAGAAACGGAGCTTCCTAATACGCCGAATCGTGGTCCTAAGAGAGAGGTCCACAATCGATGTATTCTACCATGCAGATGAACGCAGCTCAAGGCGAGGTCAAGATAACAGTACCAAGTATGTGAAATCAAAAATATCAGAATGAAATCATAATACCATATAAAAACAGAGACATGTATGATAACAAAACTACGCTCACAACATAAAAGCAACATGTCAAGTCGTGACTCACACCTCAAGTCATCACTCAAATATAACCCGAATTTAACTCGCACAACGGCCGCATGCCCCAAGATCTCACCTCGGTATAAGCATGGCCATGGAACCATCCTAATGGAAGATACCCGGGCCACCCATCGTGTCAAGATGTCCAAAGGAAATATCCAGATAACAATCGAAATGGAAGATACTCGCGCCACCCATCGTGTCAAGATGTCCAAAGCAAATAACAAGATAACACTTAATGGAAGCATACCCGTGGCCACCCATCGTGTCAAGATGTCCAAAAGGATCGACAGTGGAAGCATACTCGGGCCACCCATCGTGTCGCAAGATGTCCATCAATCAACCGTATAACCTACCCAACGAGACGCGCAGAATACGTAAATACAACACTTGCACAACAAAGGCTATCACAACAAGCATAAGCAAGTTCAACAAACTCATAGACTTATATTTTATTACAACAAATCCTGTTTTAACCCCAAAGTACTACATACATTAACTCTTATTAAAGGATCCGCTTTTCACAAAAGTCACACAATACCCGCAGATAAAAATAGAGTGACTATCATTTTAAGTAAACCAAAATACTTCCCTTTGTAAAACCAAGTAACAACATTATTTTCCAAACGCTCAAGTTTGCCTAATTTCAAATGCTCAAGTTTCTCATTTTAGAAATGTTTCATAACTCATAGTTTTAATCTCTTTTAAAACAATTGAGTAACATATGTCTTATGTGTGAGTCGCTTATTCTTGTTTATAACAATCTTGTTACAAAGTACCATGATCTAGGAAATGTAATACAATTTTGTCTTATCTTAGCTTCTATGCAGATGGAGGTTTCTATCGATTTTAATAACAATTAGTTATTTGTCAATACATTTTCCTTCATAGCGCTGATGTGGTTTGTTCGATAATTATTCTCATTCAAATCAAGAAACATTATTCTTTAAAACCAAGTACTCATTACTCGCGAATGAGGTTTTACAACATTTTTAACAAAATGTTAATTACTAAGTAAAACAAGTTAAGTCTTTTATCTTTCAAGATCAAGTCTCTTAACTTCTACAATCAATAAACCATTCTTTACCTACATGTAGTCGTTATAACTAACTTCCCATAAAGCTATTATAACACCCTATGTTTTAAACCAACCAACTCATTTAGCACATGCACGCTCACCGCATTACATAGTTTACAAAACATCATGCTAGAAAGGATAGGAAGAGGTTCACATACCGCGACGATTATCGATAATAAGCAAAACGCTCCACAAGATCAGAATCGCTAGCCTTTCCACTCTTCAAGTAGAATACGCCACTGTAGTACTTCCACCTATATAGGCCACAAACGCCTATTAACTTCTAAACACACGGTTCCATATTCTACGTAAAATTCCGCAAAGACTTCCCACCCGCTGCAGAAATCTCCTCCTCTATCGAGGCCGCCACCAAGCCAACCAGTGGGTTTATACGCCTAACCGACGTACAATTCTACTACACGCTTCATCAGAATACACCCTATGTAAGTACAAATTCAAATCCTTTAACATTCTTCCAGATAGTGCAATTACAAATTAATTCTCTTCTTTACATTCAGCTTAAGTCAAAAGACATTGCCGCAAAACTATGTTCAGCTTATATATATAGTATAATTCAACTATATATTCCTACAACGTGTAATTTCCAATTACAATAGGGGGACAAGATTATTTACCTCGATAAGCCCAAAATTATCCGAGATAAAAGTCGATCCTGAGCAAGGTTTAGCTCCAACTCCGCGCTCCACCCGCTCCAAGAAACCCTTAAGTTCCACACACTTCTACTAAGTACTCCAACCAATTATGGAGATTTTCCTTAGTGGTTTGGGTTTGAGACTAAAACGACAAAAGGTAGTATTTCCTGCTCTACGATAGAGGTAACTTTTGGAATACTACAAGGTATACTACTAGGTATTTTGGGGATAATAACAATACTGGAGAATACTTTCTACTGCGGGGGTGTTTTTCACGAGAACACTCAAGGTAGTGGCACCCTCTCGCCAAGCCTCTCAAGGGGAGTGGATGCTCTCGGCCAAGGGCTCACAAAGGGGAGGGTGTTCTTGGACGAGAAACACAACACTGAGGTGGGAGAGGGCTCAAGACTTAGGAAAGTTTTGGAACGGATGAAGAAGTCTTCAAAGGGGTATTTATAGGAAGCTGGCGGCCATGATGGCCAAGTGCAAGGCAAGTGTAAGGCCAAGATCAAGCCAAGTGCACCCTATCCTACTCCACAAAACATCGACCCATGTTTTAGGCCCCAAACAAGGCCATTCGCCCAAGGTAAAACGCCTCGTCGCCCACTTTAGGGTGACAAGTGTCACCCTCTCGCTGGTCCAAAATGTTTCGCCTCTGAAAAATCCGCAAAATTTATAAATGACATAGCCGAATTTTCCTTCGCAAGTTCTCAGAAACGCTTCGCCGAAAAAATCGATTCTTTACGGGGTTGTGTACAAATTTCGCCACTTTGCCTACTTAAGGCTCAAACTTTTCTACGTACGCCACACGTACATACTCTGAAAATACGGGGTATAACATTCTCCCCTCCTTAGAAACATTCGTCCCGAATGTTCCTTCTCAAGACGGATAACGATGAAGTTCCTTCTTAACTTAAACAAGTTGCCAATGCCACACATGGCCACAAAACACACGCTCCAATACTTAATCCAAGTCCACGAGGAAACACCTCCAACATAACAAAAGCTTCCACTCGGTCTAAAGGATACCCTTCGTGATCTTCACTTCACAACAAAATGATCTCTTTATTTTGATAACACACGCTCACTTCTTTCCTTACTCGTCGTAGTCACTTGAACTCTCCCAAGATACGCACTCATACTTCAGCCATTACTTCGCTTCCCAAAATTTCTCGAGCCACTACTCCAAACTTGGTCATCTTACTAGCCTCGATCTTCTTTAAGGCCATTCCCGCCTTCACGAACCGCCCCGGCCGAACATATCCACGTAACTCATACGATGGTCATCTAAATCGTGCCTAGCACTCGTGACTTACCATCCGCGACCACCTGTAATCGACCCACCTAACCGCACGGTTGACCCGCAATACGCCCTCAACCCGACCCTCCGTCGCGCCAACTCTTGCTCCTCGATATGGAATAATCTTACTAATTCACATCATGAAAGCCACCACTTTCATTTTACACAACCCATGGACTTATCACACAAATATCTCCCACGATACTACGACTCGATAAAGGTCAAACATAAAATAAATCTTTTACTCAAGACGACCTTACCTCTAAGGTCTCAATCGTGAAATATTCTAAGGTTCACACTTACCATGCCCCATACTTATCCTTCCAACTAACCATGTTTTCTAACTCACAAATAACACAACGCTATCCGCATATAGCACACAATAATAAGATCATCATATCAAGCATACCAAAACTCTAGAGGTTAAGGATATACTCAGATCCACCGCTTCACTCTAATCATAGGCTCGCGCAGGCGCATAATCAGAGAAGGTGATGAACCAACCATAGATCCCGAAGGCCGAGTCTCTACATCCGCTACTGGCCTGACAATTTCTCGCAAATGGCCCCGCTGGCCGCATGTAAAACAAACTCCCAAATTAGCACGACACTCCCACAACGGAGCCTACCACAACGGCCACAACGAGGTAGGGTGGCTTCACCGCTAACACCGCTTCTCCCGAAATCTGAACCTCGAGCCCGACTGCCTCAAGACGCGGAGGACCACTCAGATCAAGTGGGTACATAACTAGCTCGCCGAGGCGGTCCGCCTCGAAGTCGCCAAAAGACCTCGCTGTCCCGCCCTCTTCTCGCGATCCAGTCATTCCGCCGACCTCTCCGTGCCTCACATCCTAGTGCATGAGCTCGACGCGCAATGTCCATGCCCAACAAGAGCTACTCCCAACAAGCCTCGCTGGCAATCATCTAGCCCTGACGAGCTGAGCACTCTATCCTCCATGGTTGCCACTAAAGCGGGACATACCGAGCCAACGAGTCAAACTCCACGCTGTACTCCCGAACCGCACGCCTCTGCCTCAAAGATCATAAACTGTTTACCGCGTTCTCCTCATCTCGCGAGGCAAGAAGTGAGCGAATGCCTCAGAACTCGCCCCATATCGCTGGAAGCGCATGCTCTCCCGACAGCTCCCACGACCAAAACTACCGATCGGGTAGATCACGCAGCCGATGCGAACCTAAGACCACCGACTCGGTCTCCAAGCTTGATCACTCTACGACCACAGAATCGCCGGATGAACTTCGCGATCATCCTCGTGCCTCACCCATAAAACTCGCGGCTAACTCGTAAAGTCCCGTAGCCTCAAACTATCTCGCCGGGGTGAACTACGGTAAGCTATCGAATCGAATCACAGATTCAAATTTATCCTCATATCCGCCACGACTCGCCAAAGAATCGGGCCATCTCTTGTACTTATCTCATCTCGCTTCCAGCCGTGGATCGAGGCTCGTGTATCAGGGTCTCAGCAGCCATCGCCGCGCTCTAAATCGCTGAGCCGGCGGCGCGTGAAACTCGACGCTCAAGCACTATCTCGTGTAATGTTCGCTCGCGCTGCACTCTCTCAGATCCCACTAGCAGCCTCGGCCGCTTTGCCCTTCTTCGGGCTCGGTTTTGCGCGAGGCATAATCGTAAAATGAAATACGCTGAGGGTCCAACTAATAACACAACTCTAAGGCACGATCTCGTAACGAGAAGAATGGAAACTAATCCTAAATGTCCTATAGCCTCCTGATTATAGATGTGGTGCACAACACACCGATAATCAAGACTTACTAGACACGGCTCAGACACTTTCCGAGGACTAATCGCCTGATACCACTTTTGTCACGACCAACCGGCCCGTGGATCGTGCCTTACCCTGCACCCTAGTGATACAACATCGAGAAGATCACGAAATAAAACATAAACAAGAGATATGATAAATAAACAGTTAACTAAAACAGCTTGCCTTCTCGAGTATATACATAAATGTAACCCAACAGCTTATCCTTTTACACACTCGCCCACAACAAGATTACATGCACTCTAAGAGTTTTATTAACAACTATGACGGACAGGCCCCGCCATACCCTCGAATGTACAAGAACTTCATGCACTGGGATACATACCCAAAAATAAACTTCCGAGAAACGAGCTTCCTAATACGTCAATCGTGGTCCTAAGAGAGGGTCCACAATCGATGTACATCTACTCGCAGATGAACGCAGCCTCAAGGAGGTCAAGATAACAGTACTAAGTATGTGAATCGAAAACATCAGAAATGAAATCATAACAGATGTATAAAAACAGAGACATGTATGATAACAAAACTACGCTTCACAACATAAAAGCCATGTCAAGTCGTGACTCACACCTCAAGTCATCACTCAAATATAACCCGAATTTAACTCAGACAACGGCCGCATGCCCCAAGATCTCACCTCAGATAAGCACGGCCATGGAACTATCCCAATGGAAGCATACCCGGCCACCCATCGTGTCAAGATGTCCAAAGGAAATATCTGTAACAATCGAAATGGAAGATACCACGGGCCACCCATCGTGGCCAAGATGTCCAAAGCAAATAACAAGATAACACTCCTAATGGAAGCATACCCGTGGCCACCCATCGTGTCAAGATGTCCAAAAGGATCGACACGGAAGATACTCGGGCCACCCATCGTGTCGCATGTCCATCAATCAACCGTGATAACCGCCTCCAACGACGCAAAGAATACGTAAATACAACACTTGCACAACAAAGGCTCTCACAACAAGCATAGGCAAGTTCAACAAACGCATAGACTTATATTTTATTACAACAAATCCGGGTTCTAACCCCCAAAGTACTACATACATTAGCTCTTATTAAAGGATCTGTTTCTTTCACAAAAGTCACACAATACCCGCAGTATAAAAATAGAGTGACTATCTTTTTAAGTAAACCAAAACACTTCCCTTCGTAAAAACCAAGTAACAAAATTATTTTCCAAACGTTCAAGTTTGCCTAATTTCAAATGCTCAAGTTTCTAATTTTAGAAAGGTTTCATAACTCATAGTCTTAATCTCTTTTAAAACTATTGAGTAACATATGTCTTATGTGTGAGTCGCTTATTCTTGTTTATAACAATCTTGTTACAGCAGCCATGATCTAGGAAATGTAATACAATTTTGTCTTATCTTAGCTTCTATGCAGATGGAGGTTTCTACTGGTTTTAATAACAATTAGTTATTTGTCAATACATTTTCCTTTATTAGCGCTGTTGTGGTTTGTTCGATAATTATTCTCATTCCGAATCAAGAAACATTATTCTTTAAAACCAAGTACTCATTACTCGCGAATGAGGTTTTACAACATTTTTAACAAAATGTTAATTACTAAGTAAAACAAGTTAAGTCTCTTATCTTTCAAGATCAAGTCTCTAACTTCTACAATCAATAAACCATTCTTTACCTACATAGAGTCGTTATAACTAACTTCCCATAAAGCTATTATAACACCCTATGTTTTAAACCAACCAACTCATTTAGCACACGTGACGCTCACCGCACTACATAGTTTACAAAACATCATGCTAGAAAGGATAGGAAGAGGTTCACATACCTCGCGACGATTATCGATAATAAGCAAAACGCCCACAAGATCAGAATCGCTTAGCCTTTCCACTCTTCAAGTAGAATACGCTACTCGTAGTACTTCCACCTATATAGGCCACAAACGCTCATTAACTTCTAAACACACTGCCCATATTCTACGTAAAATTAAGAAGACTTCCCGCAACCGCAGAAAATCTCCTCCTCTATCGAGGCCGCTACCAAGCCAACCAGTGGGGTTTATACGCCTAACCTGGACGTGTACAATTTACTACACGCCATCAGAATACGCCCCATGTAAGTACAGTTCAAATCCTTTTAACATTCTTCTGTATAGTGCAATTACAGTCCAATTCTCTTCTTTACATTCAGGCTTAAGTTAAAAGACATTGCCGCAAAACTATGTTCAGTTTTATATATATAGTATAATTCAACTATATATTCCTACAACATGTAATTTCCAATTACAATAGGGGGACAAGATTATTTACCTCGATAAGCCCAAAATTATCCGAGATAAAAGTCGATCCTGAGCAAAGTTTAGCTCCAACTCCGTGCGCTCCAATTCGCTCCAAGAAACCCTTAGAAGTTCCACACACTTCTACTAAGTACTCCAACCAATTATGGAGATTTTTCCTTAGGGTTTCGGTTTGAGACTAAAGGACAAAAGGTAGTATTTCCTGCTCTACGATAGAGGTAACTTTTGGAATACTACAAGGTATACTACTAGGTATTTTGGGGATAATAACAATACTGGAGAATACTTTCTACCGCGAGGGGGTGTATTTCACGAGAACACCTGGTAGTGGGTACCTCTCGCCAAGCCTCTCCCGGGAGGGAGGCTCTCGGCCAAGGGCTCACAGCGGGAGTGTGTTCTCGACGAGAAACACTGCTCACCGGGGGAGAGGCTCTCAAGACTTAGGAAAGTTTTGGAATGGATGAAGAAGTCTTCAGCGGGGGTATTTATAGGAAGCTGGGCCATGATGGCCAAGTGCAAGGCAAGTTTAAGGCCAAGATCGCCAAGTGCACCCTATCCTACTCCACAAAATATTGACCCATGTTTTAGGCCCCAAACAAGTGCCATTCGCCCAAGGCAAAACGCCTCGTCGCTCCACTCGGCGTGACAAGTGTCACCTCTCGCTGGTCCAAAATGTTTCGCCTCTAAAAATCCGCAAAATTATAAATGACATAGCCGAATTTTCCTTCGCAGTTCTCAGAAACGCTTCGCCGAAAAACGATTCTTTACGGGGTCAGGTATAAATTTCGCCACTTTGCCTACTTAAGGCTCAAACTTTTCTACGTACGCCCACACGTACATACTCTGGAAATACGGGGTATAACACTATGCCTCCATGGAAAGCTACAGTGGCCCAGAAAGGCAAATCAGCAGCAGAATCTGCTAGTCAGACTCAGAGAGTTACTAAGGCACAGGCCCGGGCCGACGCTCGAGGCGCGCCGACGCTAGTTCTGTTACGCGTTATCGAGTGAGCTAGAGCAGAAGAGCTCCGTGAGGCTTCACACTGAGCCTTCGGGCCTCACCGGCGTAAGATAGGGACATGAGGGATACAATCCAGTTGCTGGCTAGAATAGTAGCAGACGTGACGCACTTACGCATACGAGCCAGAGTTAACCCTGTGGATAGTTTCGAGGTCCGACTTCGAGTCAGTAGTGTCACGACTCCACCACGGCCCGCGATCGTGCCTTACCCCGCACCCTAGTGATACAACATCGAGAAAAACCACTAAATAAAACATACAGATATGAAACAAGATAAAGAAAACAAAGCAACCAAAATGGTTGCCTTTTTGCATATATATATATATACAGAATTTGAACAGCTATATCCTTTACAACTCGCCACAACAAGCATTACATGCACTTAAGAGTGTAACAACAACTATGACGGACAGGCCCCGCCATACCCCGAATGTACAAGAACCTACAACTTAGGAAACCTACTAAAAGATAAGCCTCCGAGAAACGAGCTACTAATATGTCAATCGTGATCCTATGAGCGAGGATCAACAACCGATGTACTCTACTCGCAGATTTAACGCACTTCAAGGAGGTCAAGACAACAGTACCAAGTATGTGAAATCGAAAATATCAGAATGAAATCATAGTAGTCTATATAAAACAAAGAGACATATATGATAACCGAACTACAATACATAATATGGCAAATACGCCAAGTCGTGGACTCACGCCTCAAAATCATCACTCAAATATAACTACGGGTCTCATGCCCGCAACATCAATCATGCCTGGAACACCTTCCTCACGGCAGCTTACGATAACCACACCAAGGAGTACACATGAACACCGTGTCCCACTCAGGTCATAAAACTGACGGCAAGTACGGGCTAACTACTGATACCAAAGCCGATCATCAATCGATCGGCAAGTACGAAAGCCAACTACCGATACCAAAGCCGCACTAACAAATCTATATAACCATACCACGGTCGACCTGTGGCAAGTACGAAAGCCAACTACTGATACCACCGCGCCACGAATGGGTCGACAAGTACGTAAGACTAACTACCGATACCAAGTCGAATCACGAGACTTCCACAACACCGAACGGGCAAGACGAAGGCTAACTACCGTGATACTGCCGAATCACCACGACCTCGGGCAAGTACGAGCCAACTACCGTGATACCGTCGAATCAAGAAACCTCATGGAGAGTTAGTCCATGGAATAATAATCACGTAAGCGCATTCGCGAATGCTCACACCGCAGACGCCCAAGTAAGATCATAACAAATCAGCCTACCTCCATCGAGACGCGTGGTATAGAAATACAATACTAGCACGCACAAGGCTATCACACGCAAACATAGGCAAGTTACCCACAACTCAAGGTACTTTCATTTTATGCCAAAGTCCAGTGTTTTAACCCCAAAGATTACGTGACGTTAAATTCTTTTTAAAAGATCCATTTCTTTTACAAAGGTCACCCGCCCGTATTATCAAAATAGAGTGACTAACATTTTAAGTAAACCAAAACAACTTCCATACTTTCCTTTTTAAACCAAATTAAGACAATACCATGCCCTTTTTAAACCAAAACACTTTCCCTTTTAAAATCAAGTAACAACATTCTTTTCCAAAAGTTCAAGTTGCCTAATTTCAAATACTCAAGTCTCTTATTTTCGAAAGATTTCATAGCTCATAGTCTTAATCACTTAACAACATAATCTCTTTTAAAACAATTTGAGTAACATAAGTCTATATGTGAGTAGGTTATACTTGTTTATGACAATCTTATTAAAGCAGCCATGATCTAGGAAATGTAATACAATTTTGTCTTATCTTAGCTTCTATGCAGATGGAGGTTTCTATTGGTTTTGATAATAATTAATTAGTCAATACATTTTCCTTTATTAACGCTGCAGTGGTTTGTTCGATACTTATTCTCATTTCTGAAATCATTATAACTTATTCCTTTTTAAAACCCAATTACCCATTTCTCATAAATGTGGTTTCACAACTTTTAACACAAACCAAGTCCGTAGCATTTCACATCAAGTCATTAATAAGTCAAGTCTCTTATCTTTTAAAAACCACAAACTATTTCTTTACCTACATAAAGTTGTTATAACAAACTTCTCATAAAGCCGTTATAACACTTTATGTTTTAAACCAACCTACTTGCTTAGCACACGCACGCTCACCGCACTACATAGTTCACACAATCATGCTAGAAAAGATAGGAAGAGGTTCACATACCTCGCGACGATTATCGACATAGCAAAAAGCTCCAAAGTATCAGAATCCCGCTAGCCTTTTCCACCCTTCAAGTAGAATACGCTACTCGCAAAGATTTCAACCTATAATGGCCATAAACGCCTATCAACTTTTGATCTCTTCAGAGAACAATTCTAGGTAAACAGCCTTTATTTTACTAAAATTCGGCAAAGACTTCCCCGCAACCACATAAATCCGCTCTAACAAGGCCTCGCTACCAAACCAACAACTCCATGGGACATCCCACAAAAATACTACAAGTCTCATCAGAATACAAACTGAGCTACGTGGCGATGCTATCGACGCTTTACAAAATGTTGTGCCAATCTGTGATATTTGATTCAAGCTCAGATATGATATCTCAGACTCCGCAAGCTAAAAAGCCTCGATGTCACAAATTTGGAAAGGATTCATTCCTCCCAAATTCTCTTTACTATGTGGCTAAATTGCAGAAGCGTTAGCTACAAAGGATACTTATCATTTCTCAATTTGGAGGATAAATTCATGATTCTGCAAGCAAGCTAACGAAACAAGGAACACCTCTTCTTTGATCGCTCTATACACACATGATTTAAGAGCATAAAAGATTGGTCGGGTATTAGAAGAGAGATGAAATCACAAAAGCTCCTTAAATGGATTAAGAAAGAACACCATGACAAGCATCCGAGCCAAAGCTATTTTGCTTACTTTTTGCATAATGGTTTATGAGATTTGAGGGCAAGAAACACAATGCTCTTTCAAGGCACAAGCTTCACAGTAAGAGGTCATTGCAAGAATCAAAACAACATCTTATGTAGTTCTCTATGATTTTATCCTCTCAGAGTGGCACCTTTGAGTGACCACCCTCCTCTATCTATTCTTGTTTGCATTACGCTGAGGCTTCGAGATACCTCAACGATCGATCAGAGCTACTTCCTTTCATTATTAGTAATAATATTTGCATTTACATAAAAAAAAAAAAAAATCATCCTTCCAATACATATATACTCAATTCTAAGTTACTACAACATGTAATATCCAATTATAATGTAAGACATAGATCATTACTCGATAAGCCCAAAATTATCCAAGTTTATAAGTCCATCCCGAGCAACGCTTAGCTCCTAATTTGCACGCCCGATAGCTCCAAGAAACTCTTAGAAGTTTCCAACCAACTTCTACTTAATACTTCAACCCACTATGAAGATTTTCCTGTGGTTTCGCCAGGACTAAAGGGAATAAAGTAGTATTTCCTGCTTTTAGTATAGAGGTAACTGGGAATACAACAAGGGATTTAGGCTAAGGTATTTGGCATAGTAACAATACTAGAAGACAACTTTTCTACCGTGGTGTATTTCGACGAGACAACTAGAAGGGAGAGTGCTTCTGATTTAAAGCTTCCAAAACGTGGGAGCTGGACGAAAGCTCTACTACAAAGGGGGAGGGATTTGTGACTGGAAGTTGTTAATGAACGGGAAGTCTTGCACAAGAGGGGTATTTATGTAACCTTCAATGGCCAAGATTAAAGCAGTTGGAGGCGTAGATTAGATAGCCAGCGAGTGGAGTCTTCCACCAAGTGTGCACCACAATATCGGGACATATGTCCACCACAACATCGGAACATATGTCCACCACAACACGAGCCATGTGGCCATCCACATGGCTCACAAAACCGCCCACCTACCTACTCCCACTCACTCCAAAAATATCTTGCAAGACTCGACTAATTGACACGCCCACTAGCCCAACATTTTCGGCCCAAACATGCCACCTGGCGGTGACACATGTCGCCTCCTATTGGTCCAAAATATTTCGCCTCTGAAAAAAATCCATAATCGGTTAAAATATTAAAACGAGAATTTCCTTCACAAGGTTCTAATCTTTTCCGTTGAAAGTTCACAATTTCATCCTTAACCTAATTAGGGTTTGTACAAATGTACGTACGTCCTTACATACATACTCTGGAACTACGGGGTATAACATTTTCCCCTCCTTAGAAACATTCGTCCCGAATGTTCCTTCTAAATTCAGTCAAATTAGAAACGACATAGCTCCTTACAACTTAAACAATTTGCAAATGCCACACATGGCCACAATATAACACACGCGAAAAACCCAAATCCAAGCCAACGAGGATTCACCTCTAAGATGAAAAACAACACTAACTCTCACTCCTGGTCCAAAGGATACTCTCTTCGCACCTTCACTTCACAAAACAGATCACTTCCGACCTCTTAACACACATTCACTTCCTTTCTTACTCGCCGTACCCTTCTCGTACACCCGAATTCTTTCTAGTACACTTACCATACTCCCTTCATCACTTCGCTTCAAAACCTCGAGTCACTACCTCCAAACTTGGTCATCTTACTAGCCTCAAATTCCTTTAAGGCCATTCCCGCCTTCACGATCCGATTCGGGTCGAACATATCCACGAACTCATACGATGGTTACTTCAAACTGGCCTAGCACCCTCGTGACCCTACCACCGCGGAACACCTCGAACTGACCCCACCTCATACCGCCACGTTGACCCGCGAACGGTCTCCAACCCACCCATAATCGCGCTTAAACTCTTGTTCCGCGATCCGAATAATCTTACTAATTCACGCCATGAAAGCTACCACTTCCATCTCACACTACCCATGGAATTATCACACAAAACTCCACGATACTATGCACTCCGATGCGGTTAACCGTGAAAATCCTTTACTCAAGACTACTTACATCTAAGGTCTCAACGTGTAATATTCTAAGGTTCACACCTTCCATGTCCCCATACTTATCCTTTTCAACTAACCATGTTTTCTAACTCACAAATAACACAACGCTTATCCGCATAGCACACAATAAGATCATCATATCAAGCATACTAAACTCTGTAGGTTAAGGTTATACCGAAAGATTCAAAATAAGCGATTCAAAGGATCGCTAAAATCGATCTTCCACCGCGACCTTCGCCGTGGCTCGCAGATATGAACATCCCGCTCGCTATCAAGGTGAAGAACCCGCAATCGATCCCGTAGTCCGTGTTATCCCACCAGCGCCACCTCCGGCCTGACAGCCGATAACGGCCCCGCCGCCGCATGTAAAGCAAACTCCCAAACTAGCACGACACTTCTTATGGATTTTACCGCAACGCCACACCGAGGTGGGTGGCCTCATCCGCCAACACCACTACTCCCCGAAACTCAACCTCGAGCCCTCGACCGCCTCAATACTCCCGACGCCCCAAGATCGCGGAGGAACACTGAATCGGATGAGGTATATATTCGCCATGGCGAGGCCGCCGCCTCAAAGTTACTAGCGACCTCGCTGTTCGCCTCTTACGCCGATCTCGGTCCTACGCTTGCCTCTACGCTCTCCATCCCCGTGCATAAGCTCAGATACGGCAATGTCCATGCCCACCAAGAGCTACCCCGCAACCTCCGCTAAATAATTGTCAAGTCACGTGACATATCGGGCACCCTATCCTCCATGTTCGCCACTAATGCGGGACATACCGAGCTAAAGAGTGAAACTCTACATCAGACTTCCCGAACCGCACGCCTGCTCGCTTTAACGTTAAAAATTGTTTACCGAGCCTCCCATCCGCGAGGCAAGAAATGTGCAAGAAATGCCCCGAGAACTCGCCCCACACACCGAGGCGCATGCTCCCCGACAGCTCCCACGACCAAACTACCGATCGCAGATCACGCAGCCGATGCGAACCTAAGAACACCGACTCGTCTCCAAGCTCGATCACTCTCACGATCCGTCAGAATCGCTTGATGAACTCCTCGCGATCATCTCGTGCCTCACCCGTAGAACTCGCGATGCAACTCGTAAAATCTCGTAGTCTCAAGCTATCCGATCTAGGATGAACCACGCGTTATCGAATCGCCGGCCCAAATTATCCTCATGTCCGACACGATCCCGCTAGTAATCGCCATCTCCTCAGAATTCCATCTCCTCCGCTTCCAAAGCCGCGGATCGAGGCGCAGATATCGTGGCCTCGTGAGCTACCGCCGCCGCTTCTAAACTCGCTGGCCGGGCGGTATCGAGAATCCGTCGTAGCACCACCTCGTAAAGATCGCCTCCGCCCCGTAACCTCCGTTTCTACTCGCAGCCTCCTCATCGCCGCTCTTCCGGGGTCTCGCTGCTGCGTAGAGGCATAATCGAATAAAAGAATACGCCGCAGGAGTCCAACTTACGACACACCTCTAAGGCACGATCTCAGAGTGAGAAGAATAGAAACTAATCCTAAATGTCTCGCACTCTCCTCGACATAGACGTGGTGCACAACACACCGATAATCAAGACTTACTAGACACGTCTGAGACACTTTCCGAGGACTAATCGCCTGATACCACTTTGTCACGACTCACCACTGCCCGCGACAAGGCCTTACCCGCACCCTAGTGATACAACATCGAGAAAACCAATAAATAAAACATACAGATATGAAACAAGATAAAGAAAACAAAGCAACCAAAAACGGTTTTTTTGCATATATATACAGAAATTTGAATGCTATATCCTTTACAACCCCGCCCACAACAAGATTACATGCACTTCTAAGAGTGTAATAACAACTATGACGGACTGCCTCGCCATACCTCGAATGTACAAGAACCTACAACTCAGTGGAAACATACTAAAAGATAAGCCTCCGAGAAACTGAGTTTCCTAATATGTCGAATGTGATCCCATGAGCGAGGATCAACAACCGATATACTCTACTCATGCAGATAAACGCAGCTTTCTCGGGCGAGGTCGCATAACAGTACCAAGTATGTGAAATCAAAATATCAGAATGAAATCATAGTAGTCTATATAAAATAGAGACATATATGATAACCGAACTACAAGACATAATATGTAAGCAATACGCTGTCGTGGACTCACGCCAAAGTCATCACTCAAATATAACTACGGGTCTCATGCCCGCAACATCAATCATGCCCGTGGAACACCTTCCTCATCACGGCAGCCTACGATAACCACACCAAGGAGTACACATGAACACCGTGTCCCACTCAGGTCATAAAACCAGACGGGCAAGTACGGCGCTAACTACTGATACCAAAGCCGCATCATCAATCGACCGGCAAGTACGAAAGCCAACTACCGTATACCAAAGCCGCATCAACAAATCTATATAACCATACCAATTAAGATGACCTGTGGCGACGAAAGCCAACTATCAGATACCACCGCGCCACGAATGGGTCGGGAAAGTACGAAGACTAACTACCGATACTGTCGAATCACGAGACTTCACTACAACACCGAATCTGGCAAGCACGTAAGGCTAACTACCGTGATACTGCCGTTTAATCAGCCACGAATTTCTGGCAAGTACGAGAGCCAACTACCGTGATACTGCCGAATCAAGAAACCTCGCGGAGAGCTAGTCCATGGAATAATAATCACGTGTTGCACTGCGGAATGCTCCACACCGCCAGACGCCCAAGTAAGATCATAACAAATCACCGCCTCCATCGAGAGACGCGTGGTATAGAAATACAATACTAGCACGATAAGGTTATCACACGCAAACATAGGCAAGTTACCCACAACTCAAGGTACTTTCATTTTATGTCAAAGTCCGAGTTTTAACCCCAAAGTACTACATACGTTAAATTCTTTTAAAAGATCCATTTCTTTTACAAAGGTCACCCGCCCGTATTATCAAAATAGAGTGACTAACATTTTAAGTAAACCAAAACAACTTCCATACTATCCTTTTAAACCAAATTAAGACAATACCATGCCCTTTTTAAACCAAAACACTTTCCTTTTAAAATCAAGTAACAACATTCTTTCCAAAAGTTCAAGTTGCCTAATTTCAAATACTCAAGTCTCTTATTTTCGAAAGATTTCATATCTCATAGTCTTAATCACTTAACAACGTAATCTCTTTTAAAACAATTGAGTAACATATGCCTACATGTGAGTAGTTATACTTGTTTATGACAATCTTATTAAAGCAACATGATCTTGGAAATGTAATACAATTTTGTCTTATCTAGCTTCTATGCAGATGGAGGTTTCACCGGTTTTGATAATAATTAATTAGTCAATACATTTGCCTTTATTAACGCCGCAGTTGGTTTGTTCGATACTTATTCTCATTTCCAAATCAATATAACTTATTCCTTTTAAAACCCAATTACCCATTTCTCATAAATGTGGTTTCACAACTTTTAACACAAACCAAGTCCGTAGCATTTCACATCAAGTCATTAATAAGTCAAGTCTCTTATCTTTTAAAACCACAAACTATTTTTACCTACATAAAGTTGTTATAACAAACTTCTCATAAAGCCGTTATAACACTTTATGTTTTAAACCAACCTACTTGCTTAGCACACGACGCTCACCGCATTACATAGTTCACACAATCATGCTAGAAAAGATAGGAAGAGGTTCACATACCTCGCGACGATTATCGATAAATAGCAAAAGCTCCAAAGTATCAGAATCTCGCTAGCCTTTTCCACCCTTCAAGTAATACGCTACTCGCAGATTTCAACCTATAATGGCCATAAAACGCCTATCAACTTGGATCTCTTCATAGAACAATTCTAGGTAAACAGCCTTTATTCTACGGAAAATTTCAAAGACTTCCCCGCAACCACATAAATCTCCGCCTAACAAGTGCCCGCTACCAAACCAACAACTCCGGGGTTACACGCCTAGCCTGACGATACAACATCGCCCCACAAAAATACTACAAGTCAATCAGAATACAACGATGTAAATACAATCAATTCTATTCAATCATCCTTCCAATACATATATACTCAATTCTAAGTTACTACAACATGTAATATCCAATTACAATAAGGACATAGATCATTACCTCGATAAGCCCAAAATTATCCAAGTTTATAAGTCGATCCCGAGCAACGCTTAGCTCCTAATTTGCACGCCCGATAGCTCCAAGAAACCCTTAGAAGTTTCCAACCAACTTACTTAATACTTCAACCCACTATGAAGATTTTCCTAGGGTTTCGCCAGGACTAAAGTGGAATAAAGTAGTATTTCCTGCTTTTAGTATAGAGGTAACTGGGAATACAACAAGGGATTTAGGCTAAGGTATTTGGCATAGTAACAATACTAAGACAACTTTTCTACCATGTGAGAGGCTTTGACGAAAGCTTCCAAAAGTGGGGATCTGACGAAAGCTCTACTACAGCGAGGGATTTTGTGACTGGAAGTTGTTAAGTGAACGGTTAAGTCTCGCACAAGTTATGGGGTATTTATAGAACCTTCAATGGCCAAGATTAAAGCAAGTGGAGGGTGTAGATTAGATAGCTTGCGTGAGTGGAGTCTTCCACCAAGTGTCCACTACATTAATATCGGGACATATGTCCACCACAACATCGGAACATATGTCCACCACAACACGAGCCATGTGGCCATCCACATGGCTCACAAAAACCGCCCACCTACCTACTCCCACTCACTCCAAAAATATCTTGCAAGACTTGACTAATTGACTTGTCTACTAGCCCAACATTTTCGGCCCAAACACGCCACCTGGGGTGACACATGTCGCCTCCTATCGTCCAAAATATTTCGCCTCTCTAAATGTTATACCCCGTATTTCCGCAGTATGTATGTGAGGACGACGCATAAAAAGACATAAGTGGACGAAATTTGTGCACAACTAACTAAAAGAATTGTTTTCCGACGAAAAGTTTTCCAACTCATGGGCGGAAAATTACGGCATGACATTTATATTTTTTATGGATTTTTCCGAGAGATGAAATATTTTGATCAACGAGAGGCTTACATGTGTCACCTCAAGTCATGGAAATGGGGACGCATTCTTGGCACGCTTTTGGCCTTAAACATTGGTCAAGGTTAGTAGGATATTTTGTGAGTAGATGGATAAGTACACTCGCCCAAATCCGCACCCTCCACTTGCCCTCCACTTGCCTTAATCTTGGCCCTTGGTTGTCCTATAAATACCCCTTAGTCAAGACTTCTTCATCCACAAAACATTTTCTAAGTCTTAAAATCCTTCCTCCTCTCAAGCTCTCATCCCAAACCACCCTCCTCCTCGAGTAGGCCCTACCAAGACTTCTCTGATAGTTCTCGTGAAATACCCCTTGGTAGAAAAGTATTCTCCAAGCATTGTTACACCTAAAATACCTTAGCCCAAATACCTTGTAGTATTCCAAAGTTATTTCAATACTAAGAGCCCGGAAATACTACTTTATACCCCTTAGTCACAAAACGAAACCCTAGGAAAATCTTCCTTGTTGATCAAGTATTAAGTATAAGTTGTATAGAACTTCTAAGGGTTTCGAGCGACCGAGCGCATGATTAGAGCTAAACCTTGCTCAGATCGACTTTAATCTTGGATAATTTTGGGCTTATCGAGGTAAATATCTTTGTCCTTCTATCAGAATCGGAGATTACATATAGTAGTTTATTAAGAGTATAAGATATGTATGATGGTATAAAAGAAGAGAATTGAACAGAATTACATAGGATTGCATTACAAAGAGACTTGTGTATTTTGACTCGCAGGGAAGTGTCGCCCGATTTTCCGTAGCAATAAGAACCTTCGCTTAGAATATTCTACAGAGTAGTCTAGACGCTGATAGACGATTTGACTATTATAGTTGATACTGCGCGACATATTCGACTTGGGTGGATTTCGCGGTGAGGTATGTGATTCTTCCTATCCTCGAGCATGATATTTTAAAAGAATATATATATAGTACCAGAGACGACGTGTTGACCGAACGTGGTTTTACTTCATGTCTTTTGACTTGAGTTTTAAATAATAAGAATCTTGAAGATTTCAAAAGAATTAAGAATCGCTTTGAAAGAAGAGTAATACTTGGTTTTAAAGCTTAAGTGTTATACTAGCTTTACGGGAAGTTAGGTATAACGACTTAAGAGAGATAAAAGGAACGCTTTACTTAATTGTTTATGAAAGCCTTATATTGATTTCTAAATGAGAATAAGTATCAACAAACCATCGCAGCGCTTAATAAAGAAAATGTATCGACTAATTAAGGTGTCACGACCCGATCTCGCCCGGATCGTGCCTTACCCCGCACCCTAGTGATAACAACATCAGAGAAAATCAGGAAATAAAATTTAAACAGAAACAAGAGACAACATAAGAAACAAAGCAACCAAAACGGCCACCTTCATGTATATACATATAATCAACACTTTAAAAGCTTTACAAACCCCCGCCACAACAAGATTATGCACTTCTAAGAATGTAATAACATCTATGACGACAGTGGTTCGCCATACCCCGAATGTACAAGTATCTACAATGACAGGACTATACCAAAAGATAAGCCTCCGAGAAACGGAGCTTCCTAACGAATCGCGATCCTATGAGCGAGATCAACAATCGTGTACTTACCGCAGATGAACGCAGCTCAAGGAGGTCAAGACAGTACCAAGTATGTGAAATCAAAATATCAGAATGAAATCACATTTCATCATTTTATAAAACCATTTCGCAATAAGTAAATTAGGTCAAGTAAGGACGATATCCTCGCAATAATCACTCACACATAACTACGGGTCTCACGCCATAATATCAATCATGCCCGTAACTCATTCCTCACCGCCAGCATATGATGTGAAACAACACCTATATGTGAACTCGAACACTAGATCTCCGCTCAAGGCTATCAAACCGACGCCAAGTAGAATAGCCAACTACCACCCAAAAGCTAGTCATATCCCTTCACGGAAAGGTACTAAGCCAACTACCAAGATAAAAGCTAACCACGAATCGCCGAGGCAAGTATCTTAAGCTAACGCACTCAGCCTACCGCCTCACGAGATATGACCGAGGCAAGTATCTTAAGTTATCTACCGAGCCTACCGATACGAGAAATGACCAGACAAGTATCTAAAGTGTGCTCAACCACATGTACAAATCAAGCCCGCGATCGCCATCACCGCGCTACCTTCACGGATTAGCGGCCCATGGACAAATAACATAATCCTCACAACGACCGCATGCCCCAAGATTCACTCCTGGAAAGCATGGCCATGAAACCATCCCATCGACGATACCCGCGACCATCCATCGTGGCCGCGATGTCCAAAGGAAATAACAAGATAATACTCAAAGCCGACGATACCGCGACCATCCAACGGTCGTGATGTCCAAAAGAAATAACCGATAATACTCAAAGTGGACGATACCGCGGACCATCCAACGGCCAAGATGTCCAAGAAATCAATCGATAGTCGGCCTCCCGCAGAGTCACAGAGCACGTAAACAAAACACTTGCCCATCAAAGGCTATCACAACAAAGATAGCAAGTTCAACGATTTTCATTTTATATCAACAACCGGTTTCAACCCCAAAATACTACATACTTTCATTCTTTCAAAAAGACCTCTGTCACGTAGTGCCACACGATACTAATACTGAGTATCAAAACACGCTCCTTTTCAAACCAACTTACTTCACTTTCGTAAAAATCTTTACAAGACTTTTAAAATCAAGTACTCTATACTTTTAAACCAAGTGCTCTTCCTTTAAAACAACATCAAGTATACTCTTAGAACTCAAAACTTACTCTTTTCAAAACAAGTAACCTATACTTAAATCAAGTTACTTCTCCTTTTCCGAAATCAAGTCGCTTATAAGTCAAGTCTCTTACCTTTAAAATCACTGCTTATCTTTCAAAATCAAATCTTTCTTTTATCTTCATAAAGTCATTATAACTAACTTCCCATAAAGCCATTATAACACTTTATGTTTTAATCAAACAAAATTCATTTCACACACGTACGTCTACCGTACTATATAGTTCACAACAATCATGCTCAAGAGTATAGGAAGAATCACATACTTTTTTAGCTTAAACCACAAGTCAAGTCAAGTATGCCGCGCGTAGAAGATCCACCTATAACAACCACAATATAACTATCAAATCTCTAGTTCTCTTCAGAGTATATTCTAAGTAAACACCTTATTCTACGGAAAATTCGCAAAGACCTCCCCGCAACACATAAATAACCTCCCCCTAACAAGGCCTGCAACCAAGCTAACAACTCCAAGGGGATTACACGTCTAACCGGACGTGTTCAATTCTGCTTCACAATAATACTACACTGTGTCTACTGTAAATACAGTCCAAATGTAAATACAGTTCAATACTTTATAATCATCCTTCCAATATAACTTATACTCAATTCTAAACTACTACAATATGTAATATCCAATTACAATAGGGGGACATAGATCATTACCTCGATAAGCCCAAAATTATCCAAGATTATAAGTCGATCCCGAAAGCAACGCTTAGCTCCAAATCCTTACGCCCAACCCGCCTCCAAGCAACCCTTAGAAGTTTCTAAACAACTTCTAAACACTTCAACCAAGCTATGAAGATTTTTCTGTGGTTTCTGCCATGACTATCGAATAAAGTAGTATATCCGCCCTAGTATCAAATAACTTTGGAATACAACTAGGATACTAGGCTAAGGTATTTGGGATTATACCACAATACTTAGAGTATTTTCTACACAAGTGGGGAGGACGAAAATACAAGCTAAAGGGAGGGAAATTTTTGCCTTGGAAAGCTGAAGTGTGGATGAAGAATAAGTCTAGCACAAAGGGGGTATTTATAGAGAATTCAAGGTTCAAGATCATAGCAAGTGTGTGGTCAAGATTGGGCCATACGTGGGTCCCACCACACCACATGGCCAACAAAAAGACAAGTGGCTTGCCACTGAAGGCCATTTCGGCCAAGCGACAAGCCGCTAGACACTGTCCCTCCAATTCGCCAAGGCGCCACACGGGGTGACACGTGTCGCCTCTACTCGCCCAAAATATTTTTGGTCTTCCTAAAATATCCAAAATATCGAAATCCCAAAACAAAGCTCTACAAAATCAGAATTTCTCCTGGGCCCCACGTGACCATTTCCAAAATAAAATCCCAAAATTCTAATATAATCCAAGAAGTCCAAATACCAAACTGGGAATCCAATTCCCATTAACGAACCTTTTTCCTTTACAAAATCCGAAACTTTTCCATTTAAAAATCACATCTTTCTTTCTTTCCAAAATTTCCGTCAGATTTTCGCACGCACGCCCTCACATACATACCGGAACTACGGGTATAACATAAGGACTATTAAAACCAAGAGAAACCTCCATCCGCATGTGCCAAGATAAGACAAAATTGTATTACATTTCCTAGATCACGGTCGCTTAATAAGATTGTTATAAACAAGAATAACCTACTCACACATAAGGCATATGTTACTCAAATTGTTTTAAAAGGAGATTACGTTGTTAAGTGTTTAAAACTATGATCTATGAATCTTTCAAGATAAGAGACTTGACTTAATCGACTTGATATGAATTTTGTTAAAAGTGTGAAACCTCATTCAAAGAATGAGTACTTGGTTTTTAAAGAGTTAATGTATGAAGCACTTTGGGGATAAAACCAACTTGTTGACATGAAGTAGAAAGTACTTTGTGTGAATAACTTGACTATGTTGGTTCGTGATAGCCTTGTAATGCTTTCGTTGGTTTGATAAGTAAACACGCATGATGCTACGCGTGTTAGTATCTTGTAACGCTTGGTAAAGGGGTTCCTTGTCGTGCTTATGTTGTTTAACGATAAGCCGCTATGTTAGTATTGTACCACTCACCTCGACATGATATACCGGTTAAGCCCCGACGCGCAGGATGCTCACGCGGTCCAGGGACCCACGCGAGCTACGAGAGTTCCGTGTTAGTGCGCGGTAATTACCTCACGCGTCTATGCGCTACGCGACTACGAGAGTCCAGAGGATGTCACGGTTAGTTGCCCCGGCGCGAGGAATACCTCACGCGGCCTACGTGGCCCATGCGAGTCGCGTAAGTTCCAGGATTAGACGCGCATCGATATCGAGGCGCAGTGGCCGCCTTCGATCACGTGGCGGTCTAGAAAGACCTCGTGATACGCTTTATGGCATCGTTGGTACTGCGGGTTTTAGTAGTCGCTATGCCTTCGCATTTACCCCAGACGGTTTTATTATGACACAGTGGACTCGTGTTCATGTATTCTCGTGCTTTTATATCGCGGATCACCGGCAAGAGGAAGGAATTCCACCGCATGATCGATATCATGGGTACGAGACCCATGGTTATATTCGAGTGATGACTTTGGGCGCGAGTCCCCGACTTGATACGATCGCATATATCAGGTATCGAAATTGGTTATCATATATGTCTTCGCTTTATATAGACTATTATGATTTCAATTACGATTTTCGGGCCACATACTCGTACTTGCCAGATCGACTCCTTCGGGCCGCTCATGCCGCAGTAGAGGTACACCATTGTCGATCCTCGCCATGTGGTCACAAGCCAAAGATTGGGAAGCTCCGTTCCGAGGCTTATTCGTATAGTCCCCGTCGCTGTAGTACTTACATTCAGTGGTACGGCGGACCCGTCCCGCCATTGTTGTTATAACATTCTGTGAGGTCCTGTAGTAATCATGCGGCAGTTTGTAAAAGTGATGTAATCGTCGGTTCAAGTTTATATATATATATGCCAAAGGCAACTTTTCTCGATAAATTGTTTCACTTCACATTATTTCATGTCTCGCTTTATATTTCACACTGTTACTCCGATGATGTCTACTGGTGCCTGCAGGCACTACCACGCCCGGTTCGGTCGTGACAAAAGTGGTATCAGAGCGCTAATCCTCTGAAAGTGTCTACTGCATCAGATCTAGTAGTTCGATTATCGCGTGTCGGCACCACACCAATAATCGTGAGGCTATAGGATATTTAGGATTGGTTTCATTCTTCTCATTCCGAGATCGCGCTCAGAGCCGTGATTATAAGTCGACCTCTAACGTAATTCTTTCCCTTACCGCTATGCCTCCGCGCAAGGCAACCCGCCCGTATGGCAAGGCAACGGCGGAGCCGCGAGTAGAGCACGCAGGTTACGAGGCACAGCCCAATCATCACCAAAGTGGTGCTTTCGGGAGTTCTCGACGCCGCCAAATTTCAAAGAGTTTAGTACACAGCTAGCCTCATCATGCCATGATATCCGACCTTCGCCCACGACCAAGAGCGTAAAGTATGGATTGCAAAGAGACGCACTCACATTAGCTAGTGGATTTAGCAACCAGAGAGTATATTATGTACCGATTTATCGCGTCTTGATGAATATCTAAAGGAGGGCTGTGTAAGAGTAGCTCTTCGCCAGTACGAGCATGGCTCGCAGACAGCCATGCGCGCAGCAGCCGAGAAACGTAGGATCGACGCGTTAACCAAGATCGCCAGTAAGAGGCCGTGACGGCAGGTCCTTTGGTAACTTTCGAGGCGACCGCCTCAGCAGCAGATCGATACGCGCCCGCTGCAGGCAGTGGTCCTCCGCTGTGGTTCGTGACGCTTGGGGTACGCAGGAGTCGGTCGAGCCCGTGGCTTCCGTTCACGATACACGCAGTTCTAGCCACCGTTCGCTTTTCCTCGTTGTTCACATCAGGGCAGCGCCATCCCGGGAATGTCGTTTTTCGTTGGTGCTTATTTTACCGCGCGCGTGGCCATGTGACGCAAAGAATGTTCAAGTAGAGGAATGCGAGCAGCGAGGACTCACCTACCGTGATCACCAGGATTCAAAGGGTTCTGAGAGGACGGGTGTTAGTTGCAGTGAGGCCACCCCACCTCGCGCCGCCAGGTGGTAGGTGTCACGGGAGAGGTCGACTTCTTCGACAATTGTTATGCTTGCGACAAGAGGCCATTTTATGAGAAATTGTCCGACTGCAGTGGCGCGATGTAGAGACTCACCTTCAGATCGGCTAGTTCATCACCTTCCCTAGCTATGCGCCAACAGTAAGGTGATTGATTAGAACGACAAAGGAGTGGAGCAAGAGAGATACAGTATATCCTTAACCTCTGTAGATTAGTATGTGTGATAAGATGAGTATATCTTAAGTGTTGTTCAGATAATATCAGGTTAATTGTGATTAGAAATCATGGTTTGTTAAAAGGGTAAGATCGGGATAGGGAAATCGAGCTTTAGGATATTATACGCGAGACCTTGAGGCAGGCCATCTCGAGTACAATATTTATTTTTATGCTGACCCTTATCTGAGTGCATAGTATACGCGAGATATATTTGTGTGATAAGTCCCCAGTAGTGAAATGAAAGAGGTAGTTGAGCTAAGAATACCACTAGGTTTTCGTGGACTTGTCAGCAGGTTGTTCCGATCGGAAAACAAGAGCTTGGCGCGAAACGGGCCTGCCGAGGCCATATTGCGGGTCAACCCGCAGCCCTGGCCAAGTAAGGAAAATTGCGGTGGTCCCGCCATGATAGGTTACGAGGTGTTAGGCCCAAGTTTAGTTAACCATCGTGACGAAGTTCGCGGATACGTCGACGCAGTCGCCGACGAGGTCACCATCTTGTCTTTCGCCGAATCGCTTACTCTACAGCAGGTACGCGAGATGTTATATATCGCAGCGTTGTAAGCTGCACGGGTGCCTACTTTCACCTTATGACAGCAAAATGAGCCTGTGTTACGCTTATTTATTTTTTCCGAAGTTTTACCAGTGCAGAGTTAGAACTCAAAGTAGTCTCAAGACGCATTCACCTCGCCTGTTTTGATTTCGTGAGTAGTAGTGAGGATTATGCCTCTTGTTGAGCGAGTATCATTATAGCTACCATTTCAAGATTCTGGATGTCGCCTTACGAAGCCTTGTACGGGCGGTAGAGTAGTTGCCGATTGTCTGATGTCGCGCGTTCGATGGTTGGTTCATAATTGATTCAGCAGACGCGGATAGTAAGCTTATCCAGAGAGGTTATCGATACCGTAGTCGATACTTAGCCTGGGCGGATAATCTGCCGATACTTGGAGTTCGGGACGACGGCCGGCCTTCATGTACCACCCTGGCGGCGTGACGAGATTTGGAAAGCATGGGAAACTTAGCCCGAGGTACTTTAAGCCTTTTCAGATCGGTTGTAGAATAGGCCAGGTTGCCTATAAGTTAGCTTTGCCGTCCGACGTAGGAGGCAGTACGTCCGGTCTTTCATGTTGCTATGTTCGGAAAAGTATCGGAGATCCACCCAGAGTGTTCCCGCTAACGATGACCAAGCTCGAGATAGTAACCCTAGATTTTGAGATCAAGCAATAACAAAATGTGGTGTTTATTAGGAAGAGTTCGAGCGTACGGCGAGGGCAATGACGAGTAAGGGAAGTGAACACGTGTTAAGAGAATAGAGCGATCATTTCTTTGTGAAGTGAAAGGTGCATGAGTATCTTTTAGCCCTCGTGGAAGTTTTGTGATGCTAGAGGTGGTTCCTGTGGACTTGGATTTAAGTATTTGCGCAGTGTTATTTTGTGGCCATGTATTGGCAACTTGTTTGCTAAAAGGAACTTCATCGTTATCTGCTCAGAAGGAACATTCGGACGAACGTTTCGGGCGAGGAGAATTAGGGACGGCAGCGGGTATAATTTACGGATTCTCAAGATCGCACCCGCCCACTGAGCGGTATGGGTATAACTTTGGTGGTAGTAGGCGGTACGGGTATTGAAATGCACCGCCACGCACGCGCAGGTGGTGGATCGACAGTTATACCCGCCTACCCGCCCGCCTACCCGCCCGCTAACCTAGTATTAGTCTAATCTGCAAGCCCACTACCCATACAAGCCCAAGCCCAATATAAAAATTAACTTACGTTTAGTTATAGGGTTTCCCATCTGTTGCAGCCTCTATCTCACTATCTCACTACTCTTTAGTCTTTACCCATCTGCTGCAGCCTCTCTCACATATTTCTATCTCAAATCTCACGCCCAACGTTAGGGTTTTCCCTTTCTTTTCTTCCTTTCACTTACACCTCCGCCTCCCTCTCCCTCTCCCTCTCCTCTCTCCCCCAATCGTCACCGTCACGCCTCTAACAACAGGTATTGATTATTGATTTCTACTTACTCAGATTTGATAGTTTTATACTAAACTAACTAATATGTATAAAATCGTGCTTTGTATAAAATCGGTGTTTTAGAAAATCAACTAAACTATTATTTTTAACTTTCTTCAACGGTGTCCTAATATGTATATATGTAATTGTACGGGTAAGAATGACAAGCAAGAAATCGTGAGAATGATATCCGCTCATATCTCAGAATCGCTTTAGAAAATCAAATTTTTAACTTTCTTAAACGGTGTCCTAATATGTACATATGTAATCGTAATGGGTAAGAATGACAAGCAAGAAACTATGAGAATGATATCCGTCATATCCGTAACTGCTTTAGAAAATCAACTAACCGATTATTTTTAACTTTCTTCAACGGTGTCCTAATATGTATATATGTAATTGTACGGGTAAGAATGACAAGCAAGAAACCGTGAGAATGATATCCGTCATATTTGTAACTGCTTTAGAAAATCAAATTTTTAACTTTCTTAAATGGTGTCCTAATATGTATATATGTAATTGCATGGGTAAGAATGACAAGCAAGAAACTATGAGAATGATATTTGGTCATATCTGTAATCTGTTTTAGAAAATATGAACTAACCGATTATTTTTAACCTTCTTCAATGGTGTCCTAATATGTATATATGTAATTGCATGGGTAAGAATGACAAGCAAGAAACCGTGAGAATGATATCCGGTCATATCCGTAACTGCTTTAGAAAATCAACTAAACGATTATTTTTAACTTTCTTAAATGGTGTCCTAATATGTATATATGTAATTGCATAGGTAAGAATGACAAGCAAGGGTAATGCCACTGCTAAGTCAACATCAGATCCTTCTACGACAAGTTGTACTCCAAATATGATGGAAAACGTGACTAAATCAAGAGAGTCAAGAGCAAACTAATTTTGTAGATCCTTCTGTTTTGCCTCGAACTAGCAGACATACATCAAAAGCTTGGGATAATTTTACAAGAAAACGAGTAGGGGAAGAAATAAAGCCGAGTGCATCCATTGTTTGAAGCAACTTGTCGAGGACCGAGGGCAGAACAAGTCACTTGAAAGAGCACGCAAGTAAACGCCCAAAGAAGAAATGACGGATCTCCGACAAACAAGCGTTGTTTGGTAAACTTGCTAGCCCTTCTCAAACGAACGAGACACCGACATTGTTCTGATGAGTTCCGCCAAGATAATGCGAGACAAGACTTAGCGGAAATGATTATTCTCCATGAATACCCACTAAGCAATGGCCGAGCATTATGGCTTTAGAAAGTACTCCAATAATCTTCAACCAGTTTCAAGGTTCCTCGTCGCAACACAACAAAAAGACATTCTCCAACGCATACGGTTGAAAAAGATAGTTTAAGTGCTTTGTTAAGAAAGTCAAAGGAAGTGGTAGCATTAACCACCGACACGTGGAAGGCAAACTATCGTAAAAGGATACACGGGTCACACCGACACTTCATTGATAATTCATGAATCTCCAAAGCAGATCATCGTACTTTTTCTTGTATGATTATGCAAATTTTAATGTGAATATTGGATATTTAAGTATTCAACCGAATATATAACAACCGAAAGTTACAAAGGAAGTAAAAAAATTGTCTGTAATTTCGAGATTGATTAGTTGATGTGTTTTTTCTTCGCGTTGCTTGGTAGAATCTTATTAACCAAACGGTTGTCCTCACCTACCATTTATATAGAACAACGGTCGAGGTAATGTTAGAGAAATACAATAAGTATTGTTAGATGTTAACGGGCTTACGTGGCAACTATACTTGATCCTAGGTTCAAGATGGCTCTTATTCGGTTTTACTTTGCTAAAATTTATGATGCGCTTGTTGTTGATGTCAAGTAAAAAGATTTATGATTTTCTAAAGGAATCGTGGACGAGTATGGGCACAAAATGACAATGATCCAAATGCTAGTAGCCAAGCTGTCTTCAATCGATGTTACAAGTAGTATGGGAACGGGTACATGCAAGAGTTTGCACACCTGTGTCAAAGGACAATAGTAAAGTTGGACTAAAATCTGATTTGGAGAAGTATTTGGAAGTGAAACTGTACTCACTTGTGGATGATTTTGATATTCTTAATTGGTGGAAAACAAATGGAAATAATTATCCCATTCTCCAACAAATAGCAAGGGATATATCGAGCATTCCGCTTCTACCGCCCCATCGAATCCGCATTTAGCACTAGTGACGGTACTTGATCCTTATCGTAGTCCACTTCTTCCGAAATGCGAGGCGCTGATGCGGTGCTCAAAATCGATTTGGGCTGATATCAAATGTAACATTATTTAGATTTAAGTTATTTATGTTGTATTAAATTGAAGTTAAACTCTACTTACTTTGATTATACATTACGCAGTGGCGCTGATGTCGGAGATAGAAATGCGTGATCTCGGCGAGAATCGATGTTGCTAAAAAGTGGTGTCGCTAAAGATGTTGAAAATCGAGGAGATTCTTTTACGCTTGTTGTTGTTGTATCATATTCTTTGCATTTAGAAGCAAAGATAGCTAAATTTAAATCGGATCAGATATTATTATCGGTCGCGCTATCGCTTCATCGTTTCGCGCATCGCCATCGTTTGGCGTTGTTATCGGTTTGGCAAAGGTTACCGTTTGTCATTGTTTGACGCTTGTATTGTGAAATGTTGCTAGCTGATTTTGCGAAGTGTTGCTAGCTTATTTTGCGAAGTGTCGCGCCCTTAATTCCATCATTCTGCATCGTTGTTCGCTGGTACTGTAGTCCTTCCAAAAACTAATTTTGTATGCTATGTGTGTCTTTCTGTGATTGCTTACAAAACGTGCATTTATACAGCTAGATGTTAGATGTATAACAGAGAAAAATTCAATATAGTATTATTTAACTTAATATTGTTCAAATCGTGATAATGTCATCGCGTACATGTCGTATAAAGGCGTATCGACGGTGACGATATCCACTGGGTAGTGGAGGCGCTGGTTTAAAATATACGCCAGGCGACACGGATGTTGAAATTGTACCACCCGTGGCGTAGCGCGGATATGAATTTTGGCGGCCGGCGGGGGTATCCGCACCCGCCCCGCCCAATTGCCATCCCTAGGGAGAATGTTATACCCCGTATTTCCAGAGTATGTATGTGAGGACGTACGTACAAAAAGTTCAAGCATTAGTTAGGCATAAGGGACGAAATTTGTGCACAACTAACGAAAAGAATTATTTTCCGACGAAAAGTTTTCCGAACCTTGCGAAGGGAAAATTACGGTTGCGACATTTATATTTTTTGCGGATTTTTCCGAGAGATGAAATATTTTGGACCAACGAGAGGGCGACATGTGTCACCCTCAAGTTGGCGGAAATGGGGGACGATTCTTGGCACGTTTTTGGCCTTAAACATTGGTCAAGGTTAGGTAGGATATTTTGTGGAGTAGATGGATAAGGTACACTTGCCCAAATCCCCACCCTCCACTTGCCCTCCACTTGCCTTAATCTTGGCCCTTGGTTGTCCTATAAATACCCCCCCTTAGTTGAAGACTTCTTCATCCACAAAACATTTTCTAAGTCTTAAAATCCTTCCCCCTCCCTCTTGAAGCTCTCGTCCAAACCACCCTCCTCGAGAAGGCCCTACCGGCAAGTACCCCCTCGATAGTTCTCGTGAAATACCCCTTGGTAGAAAAGTATTCTCCAAGTATTGTTACAATTCCAAAATACCTTAGCCCAAATACCTTGTAGTATTCCAAAGTTATTTCAATACTAAGAGCCCGGAAATACTACTTTATACCCCTTAGTCACAAAACGAAACCCTAGGAAAATCTTCATTGTTGATTGAAGTATTAAGTATAAGTTGTATAGAACTTCTAAGGGTTTCTTGGAGCGAATGAGCGCATGACAGAGCTAAACCTTGCTCAGATCGACTTTAATCTTGGATAATTTTGGGCTTATCGAGGTAAATATCTTTGTCCTTCTATTGTAATCGAGATTACATATAGTAGTTTATTATGAGTATAAGATATGTATGATGGTATAAAAGAAGAGAATTGAACTGTAATTACATAGATCAGACATAAGAGACTTGTGTATTTTGACTGCAGGGAAGTGCGCCCGATTTTCCGTAGCAATAAGAACCTTCGCTAGAATATTCTACGAGTAGTTCAGACGCTGATAGACGATTTGACTATTATAGGTTGATACTCACACATATTCGACTTGTGCGTGGATTTCGCCGGCGAGGTATGTGATTCTTCCTATCCTCGAGCATGATATTTTAAAAGAATATATATAGTACCAGACGACGCGGTGTTGATCGAACGTAGTTTTACTTCGATGTCTTCTGACTTGAGTTTTAAATAAGAAGAATCTTGAAGTATTTCAAAAGAATTAAGAATCGCTTTTGAAAGAAAGAGTAATACTTGGTTTTAAAAGCTTAAGTGTTATACTATCTTTAAGGTAAGTTACGTAAAAAGACTTAAGAGAGATAAAAGTAACTGTTTACTTAATTGTTTATGAAAGCATTATAATGATTTCTTAAATGAGAATAAATATTTAACAAACCATCGCATACTTAATAAAGGAAAATGTATCGACTAATTAAGGACTATTAAAACCAAGAGAAACATCCATCCGCATGTAAGCTAAGATAAGACAAAATTGTATTACATTTCCTAGATCATGGTCGCTTTAATAAGATTGTTATAAACAAGAATAACCTACTCACACATAAGGCATATGTTACTCAAATTGTTTTAAAATGAGATTACTTTGTTTAGTGTTTAATAATATTATCTATTAATCTTTTTAAGATAAGAGAGTTGACTTTATTGAATTGATATGAATTTTGTTAAAAGTGTGAAACCTCATTCGTGAGCAATGAGTACTTGGTTTTAAAGAGTTAATGTATGAAGTACTTGGGGATAAAACCGAACTTGTTGACATGAAGTAGAAAGTACCTTGTGTGAATAACTTGACTATGTTGGCTCGCGATAGTCTTGTAATGCTTTCTTGCTGGTTTGATAAGTAAACATGTTATGATGCTACGTGTGTTAGTATCTTGTAACGCTTGTGTAAAGGGGTTCCCTTGTTGTGCTTATGTTGTTTAACGATAAGCCGTTATGTTAGTATTGTACCACTCACCTCGACACGATATACCGGGGTTAAGTCGCCTCGACGCGAGGGATGCCTCACGCGAGTCCAGGGGACCTATGCGCGAGCTACGAGTTCCGTGTTAGTGTGCGGGTAATTACCTCACGCGTCTACGTGGCCACGCGACTACGAGTCCAGAGATGCCGCGGGTTAGCTGCCGCCTCGACGCGAGGAATACCTCACGCGCCTACGTGGCCCATGCGAGTCGCGTAAGTTCCAGATTAGACGCGCATTGATACATCGAGGGCGCAGTGGCCGCCTTCGATCACGTGGCGCTCAGAAAGACCTCGTGATACGCTTTATGGCATTGTTGGTACCGTGGGTTTTAGTAGCTCTGGCCATGCCTTCGCATTTACCCCGCACGGTTTTATTATGACACAAGTGGGACCGTGTTCATGTGTATTCTCGTGCTTTTATATCGTGGATCCGCCAGCGAGGAAGGAATTCCACGCATGATCGATATTGTGGGCGAGACCCATGGTTATATTTGAGTGATGACTTTGGGCGCGAGTCCCCGACTTGACATCGATCACATATCAGGTATCGTAAATTGGTTATCATATATGTCTTCGCTTTATATAGACTATTATGATTTCAATTACGATTTTCGGGCACATACTTGGTACCATGCATCGACCTCTTCGGCCGCGCTCACGCCGCAGTAGAGGTGTTGTTGATCCTCGCCATGTGGTCACAGTTGCTTTTGGGAAGCTCCGTGTCTCCGAGGCTTATTCGTATAGTCCTGTCGTTGCAGGTACTTACATTCAGTGGTATGGCGGGCCCCGTCCCGCCATTGTTATTATAACATTCTCGAGGTCCAGAGTAATCACAGGCAGAGTTTGTAAAAGTGATGTAACTGTTCGGGTTCAAGTTTATATATATATATGCCGAAAGACAACTTTTCTCAGATAAATTGTTTCTCACTTCACATTATTTCATGTCTCGTTTTATATTCCGCTGGTTACTCTGATGTATGTCTACTTGGGTGCCTGTAGGCACCAGCCACGCCCGTTCGGTCGTGGACAGAAAATCCATAATCGGTTAAAATATTAAAACGAGAATTTCCGTCACAAGGTTCGGAATCTTTTCCGTTGAAAGTTCACAATTTCATCCTTAACCTAATTAGGGTTTGTACAAATGTACGTACGTCCTTACATACATACTCTGGAACTACGGGGTATAACATGTAGTCCGCCAGAGTTTTACCGGTCGAGGCCCGAGGATGATCCTCAGAAGTTCATCCGCCAGATACAGCAGACGATGAGGGTGATTAAGGCTTCCGAGATCGAGTCGGTCGTATTGGCTTCATACCGGTTACGCAATGTAGCAGTTAACTAGTTTGAGTCATGAGCCGCTCAGTGGGCGAGGCGGTGCTCCTCCAGCGGTGTGGGATGAGTTCACAAAGGCCTTTCTTGACCACTTCTTGCCTCCTGAGATGAGGAGAGCCAGGGTTGATAGGTTCTTGACCTTGAGGCGGGGTGGAAGGACTATTATAGAGTACAGCGGAGCAGTGAATCATCGCTCAAGACACACCTACTATAGTAATGACATGGCGCATGCAGTGCACCGCCACGTGACGGGCCAGACCACTATCTAATAGATGGGTGCATAGTCAGAGCTCTTCACCGCATTGATATTGCCTGCTCCAGCGATGACAGGAGTCGAGGAGCGACATAGAGGGCGACGGCCAGATATAGGTCATGATAGGGATCAACCTAAGAGGGCCAGGATGACAGGGTTTTTAGGTGAGTTCGAGGCGGCGCCTGTGAGTGACGATGATTTCAGCCAAAGACAGAGTGCTCCTCCACAGCCTTCTGTCACGACTGCCCGGCCCGTGGATCGCGCCTTACCGGCACCCAAGTAGTCATACATCGAGTAATCGGAATAGAAAACAAGACATGAAATAGTTGTAAACGAGACACGCTTTATGTGAGAAAATGTCGCCGCATATATATATAAACATGGTTTAGCGCTACATCCCAAACTGCATAAATACGACATGCACTTAAGGAAATATACAACTATGGCGATGTGACCCCCGCCATACCCCGATCAGATAAAACTATCTACAACAGGAGATCATACCCAAAAGTAGAGCCTCCGAGAAGACGGAGCTCCCGACACCAACGCAAAGAGATCCTAAGGATGTGGATCTAGCACTGCTGCCCTTTACCGCAGATGAACGCAGCCCCGGAGGTCGATAACAGTACTAAGTATGTGAAACTAAAAGTACTTAAATGAAATCAAAGTATTTTTAAAACCTTTTCACAAATACAATCGCTCAATTGCACATAGTGCCACATCACAAACAACAACAAGAATAGGAAAATCAGAACAGTCTATTCTAGGCCGCGAATGATCGGGCAAGGCCAATCGCCCATAGTATCATTCTCAAGGTGCCTAGTCCCGACTTCCGCAGTCCGCATAGTCACACATGCACCCGCATGAGGTATTCTCGTGACGGTAGCCAACCCCTGCATCTACCGACTCCCGCACCGCATAGTCTCAATAGACCGCATAGTCCCACGGACCGCATAGGCATCTCTCGTGACGCTAAACACCCGAATGATCAATCTCGAGCATACCGCCGCCCGCATAGTCTCACAGACATCGCGATAGCCGATAGACCCGCATCGGGTGGCAAGCCCTCAGATAATAAGTCGGGGTAGGTGATATAATAACAAGATAACAGACTTACCGCTTAGCAACGTAAGCACAACAAGAAAGACCACTTACACAAAGATTACAAGACACTAACACAGTAGATCATAATATGTCTACTTATCAAACAATCTTACTACACTTAAGAATCAATACAAGGCTTTTATAAACAATCAAGTAAATAGCCTTTTTATCTTTCTTAAGTCATATACCTAACTTCCCATAAAGCTAGTATAACTCTTAAGCTTTTGTTTTAAAACCAAATATTTATCTTCGTTAAAAATGATTCAAGAGTTCTTTGAAATGCATCAGATTCTTATTATTCGTGCTTAAGTCAAAAGACATTGTCGTAGTTATTACTCGTGCTTAAGTCAAAAGACATTGCCGTAGTTATTATTCGCTAACACACGTACGCTCACCGCACTATATATATATATATGTTAAAATATCATGCTTAGGAAGAATCACATACCTTCTCTACGAAACCTCCCGCCAAGTCGAGTATGTCGCACAGCAGAGAATCACCATAATAGTCACGCATATCTATCAAAGTCTAGACTACTCAGAGGTCATTCTAAACAGAGGGTTCTCAATTCTACTGAAAGTCGGGCAAAGACAACCCTACCCTAGTGAGCTATATAAGTCATCAGGAAAACAGCTCAAATCTATTCTCAGAATATCCTTCTAAGTATTTTATACTTATTCTTATACTTCTACAAAGATGCATTATCTAATTATAAAGAAGGGTAAGATTATTTACCTCTATAAGCCCAAAATTATCCGAGTATAAACGCGCTCCCGAGCAAGGTTTAGCTCCTAATTTGTACGCCTCCAGAGTCTAAGAACCTTTAGAAGTTCTTCACAACTTCTACTAAGTACTAAGTGGATTTGGGCTAGGGTATTTTGGGCATTATAACAATACTAGAAGACAACTTTTCTACCAAGGAGGGGGTAGATTTCACTAGGCAGTGGGTAGGCCTCGCCAAACTCACCAAAGGGGGTGTGTTGGACTAAAAGGCTCAAGGGAGAGGAGAGGATTTCAAGACTTGAAAGTTTGTTTGTGGACGAAGAACTCTTCATCACAAGAGGGTATTTATAGTCGGGATGGCCAACCAATGGCCAAGATTATGCCAAGTGCAAGGCAAGTGTAAGGTCAAGATTTGGGCAAGTGTCCTTTAGCCAACTTGCACACAAAATATCCTACCAACTCCTTGACTTGTGCAAAGGCACAAAAACGCAACTCTATGTCCAATTCGTCCAACGGACGCATTTCAAGTCCATCAATCGAGGGTGACAAGTGTCGCCTCCCGCTGGTCCAAAATATTTCGCCTCTAAAAATCCGCAAAAATATTAAATGACATAGCCGGAATTTTCCCTACGAAAGTCGTGGGAAACGCTTCGCCTGAAAACGATTCTTTTAGTGAGTCAGTGCACAAATAAAAACGCCCAAGGCTTAAACTTTTATACCAAACTGCAGACGCACGCCTCACGTACATACTCCGGAAATACGGGGTATAACATTCTCCCCTTCTTAGAAACATTCGTCCCGAATGTTCCTTCCCAAGATAGTTAACGGTAAAAGCATAACAGTTTGCAAGTGCCACACATGGCCACGATATAACACTTAACAATTTATTTAAAATTAAACCAAAGAAGGTGAAAGTAAGTTACCCGAGGCGCTGGGAATAAGCGAGGATACCTCCGCCTCATGTCCTCCTCGCCTTCCCACGCCATCTCCTCCCTAAGCTCGCTCCGCCACAAGACTTCGACTAAGCCACGCCTCGTCCGCAGACGCCACCGACGCATCGACTATCGCTATGGAATCTCCTCATACGATAACCCCACACCGACGCCGCCAATCGGATGTACCCTAGACGGATCCCCGATACATCTCTCAAAGATAGAAACGTGAAACACCGGACGACCGCTTCCAGACGGACGGGCAGATCCAACTCGTAGGCAACCTCGCCTACCTCGCGACAACTGACATTTACGCCTAACGTACCTGGGCCGAAGCCTTTCTCCCGACTCATCACACCCTTCATGGGCGACACCTTTAGAAAACCCAATCATCAACCTCGAACTCCGTGATGCCGACGACGGATCTCGTGATATGACTTCGCCGACTCGAGTCATTAATAGCCGCCTCTGATAAGCTTCACCTTATCCATCGCCGCTGCACCACCGTCCTACTAATCGCACTCTCGCCTACATCGAACCAAATTATAGGCGACCGCACTTCCTCCCATACAAGGCCTCATAAGGCGCCATCTCGAATACCGGAGTGGTAGCTATTATTATACGCGAACTCAACTAGAGGCAAATGATCCTCCCAACTACCACCGGTCAATAACACAGCTCGCAAAGATATCCTCAAGCAGTCCGGATAGTGCGCTCGCCGTCCGTCTGCTCAGGATGAAATGCAGACTGTGCTCACCAAGGCCCCTAAACCTCTCGAAGGACCTCCGGTTAGCCAGAACCGGGCTCCTCTGAGCATGATCGAAATAGACTCCACGCAATCGACGATCTCTGATGTAAAGTCCGCATAATCTCACCGAGAAAGTCGCCCTAACGGAAGAAAGTGGGCTGATTTCACACCGCCGACGATAACCCATATATAATCATGTCTCCTCCGAAAAGAGGCAATCTCGTGACGAAGTCCACGTTGATCACCTCCCACTTCCGTGTCGATCTCTATCGTCAGAATAAACCACCGTGCCTCGTGCTCTACCTTCACCGGCCGACAACACGCACCGAGCTACGAACTCGCAACGCCCTCTTCAAGCCATCCCACCAATACACGTATCTAAGGTCGTGGGTACATTTTGGTCGACTCGACGGATAGAGTAACGCCGCTACCAGGTGCTTCCCTAGAACTCCGCCAAGTCCTCAAACATCCGAACACACAACTCGCCAAACCTTAGCACCCCATCAAAGTTACTCAAAAGCGACCTTCCTCACGGCGGTCGACACGATAACGTACAAACCGGATCTCGAATCGCTTTCTTCACCTCTCGACGACGGAAGACTCAAGAACCTCACGAACTCAACCCCACCGCTATCGTAATCAATCAAACGGACACCAAGGCTCGCTAATCGATGCAAATCACGAACCATGCCCTCCTCTCTAGCCGCACATCCGATAGGCTCCCATCGACCTACGACTAAGAGCATCTCGCCACAACATTGTCCTTCCCTGCGTGGTACAGATATCAACATCGTAATCCTAAGCAACTCTAACCACCGCCTCGCCGTAGTTCACTCCTCCGTCAAGATACGCCGGAGGCTCTTGTGGTCAGATAAATATCCACGTGAACCCCATACAAATAGTGCCTCTGCATCTTCAAAGCGTGAATCACCGCCACCCAAATCACGCGGGTAGCCTCTCGTGTTCTTAAGCCGCCGACGCGACGCTTATAACTCTACCACCGCATCAACAACACATCCCAGCCCGATGCCCGACGCATCACAATACACGACATAACCATCCGACCTTCCGAAGAGTAAGAACGGGCGGCCGCTCTTTTCAAGAATCGAAACCCCGCCACAAGCATCACCATCAAACTTAGCCGCTTTCCGAGTCACCTAGTCAATGGTGCGTAGATCAAGCAAACTTCTACGAACCGATAATATCCTCGCAAGGCCCAAAATCGCGAACCTCTCGGAGTAAGAGTTCAGGCCAAGTCCTCGATCGCTTCGATCTTGGCCGATCCACTGAATGCCATCACCCGATAATATGCCCAAGAAAATCCACCGGCTAACCAAAACTCACATTTGGAAAACTTGGCGATAATTGCCGGTCCCGAGAATCACAAGACAGCCTCAAATGCCCGCATGCTCTCGCTCGAGCGAGAATAAACCAAGATATCATCAATGAACACTATCACAAACGTGTCCAAAAATGGTTTGAACACTCGGCTCATCAAATCCATGAATACCGCCGAGCATCGTCAACCCAAAAGACATGACCGAACTCATAATGCCCGCATCGTCCTAATGCAGCCAGTGGACATCCACCTCTCGACTGCACCGATGATAGCCCGATCGCAGATCAATCTCGAGAAACATCTCGCGCTCGCAAATCGGGTCGAACAAATCATCAATCCCGGGAAGCGGTATTCGTTTAATGGTCACCTTGTTCACCGTCAGAATCAACACACATGCGCAGCTGGCCCCGCCCTTCTTCTTCACGAACAATACCGGCGCTCCCTGTGGTGAAACACTAGGCCTAATGAAGCCCTTCTCCAAAGAAATCTCTCACCTGGTCCTTCAACTCTCTCAACTCGGCAGTGCCATTCTCAGATGGCGAATGGAAATAAAGCCGAGTGTCCGCAAAGACATCTATACAAAACTCGATCTCCTCTCGTGAGGGATACCCGAGGTCGCCTGAAACACGCCTGGGAACTCTCGACCACCGGAATCGCTCAAAATATGGTACCGCACTCAAGATCAAACACCCAACGAGATGGTAGATATACCCTTCCGCACCATCTTCCTAGCCTCGAGGTAAGAAATAAACCTACCTCTACGATACAGTTGTTCCTCCCACTCAACAACCGGCCTCAGAAATCGAACCGAACTACTCTCCCGACAGCTTCACGCTGGCGTAGCAAGAGGCTAGCCAATCCATACCCATGATCACATCGAAATCGCCATGTCCAACTCTATCAAGTCCGCCAGGTCCGACGATCAGATACGGTCACCGACAAGCCCTATATACCCGCCGAGCTACCACCGAATCACCCATCGCGTAGCTACCTCGAAAGCGGTCTATGGATTCGTGCTATATCCCTATCCTACTAGCAATAAGTGGAGATATATAGACAGAGTAGTAACCCGATCTATCAAGGCATACACATCAAATCCAGAACCGATAAGGTACCGTGGATTTACATCGCGAGGCCTCGATCCCGCTACCGACAAGGCATAAATGCGATTCGAGGACCGCAGAATCGACTCGCGCCACGACCGCCGCGACTACGCTGGTCCATGAGTACCTTCTCCGGGCGAGTAATCGCCGGGATGAAGAAGCAGAATGCACTCGTAGCCGAGCCCTACTACCGCCGCTCGGCCTGACAAACTCGCTAAATGACCCTGCTGGCCTCAAGTATAGCAAGCTCCCGGAGTACAGCTCCCAGAATGGAATCTACCACAACGGGCACACTGAGCAGACCTCGAACGGTTAGCACCTTTGCTACCTCGAAATCAAGTCCGGGCCCCGACCGCCTCGATCGCTCGGGTCATCCGAAACGATGTAGAGTGCTCGAGCCGGCCGTGGTGCAACCGACTTCACGACGCCGCCACCCCGAGAACCACCAAAAGAACCGCCGCTCGCCTTCTTCTCGCCGGCCGATATCGCTTACCCGGCGGCCTCTACGCCTCGCATCCCAGCGCATGAGCTCGCATACGGTAATGTCCATGCTCGTCGGGCGGACACACCGCACAAGACTCGGCCATGTAATACCCAGCCCAGCGACATAGCGATGCACCCGGCCCTCCATATCGCTACAAGGCAGTGGACATATCGAGCCAAAGAATCAAACTCGACATCAGACTCCCTAATCAAGGCCCTCCCGCCTCAAAGAATAAGCACCTATCACTGCGCCCTCTCATCCGCGGAGGCAAGAAGTGTGTGAGAAAAGCCTCAAAACTCATCCCATACCGCCGAGGTGCATGCTCTCCCTAAAAGCTCCCACGAATCAAACCAATCGATCATGCGTATCACGCACTGACGCGAACCGAATGTCACAGCACTCGCCTCAAGCCTCGATCACCCGTGACGATCTCTTCAGAATCGACGGATGAACTCCTCGCGATCATCCTCCGCCTCGACCAGAAAACTCGCGGGCTACAACTAAGGAAATCCCATAGCCTCAAACCGCTCGCTTCGTACTACAAAGCCGCTGAATCGAATCGCCGCCCACCGCCTCGCGTCCGCCACAATCCGAGCAAATAATCGCTATCTTCTGCACTTATCTCTCTCGCTTCCAGCCGTGGACCGAGGTACGGTATCGCGGTTCGCTGGGCCGGGCGGCGCTATGGAACTCGCTGCCTCGTATAGATCGGGCTCGAGCCTCGTGACTGGGTGTCTCGCTAGCCTCACGCGCTTTGCCCTTCTGGGCCCGGTTGCCTTACGCGAGGCATAATCGCATAGAAAGGAATACGTTAGGGGGTCCAACCTATAACACGCCTTCTAAAGCACGATCTCGTAATGAGAAGAATGGAAACCAATCCTAAATATCCTATAGCCTCGACATTGGCGTGGTGCACAACACACCGATAATCAAGACTTACTAGACACGGTCAGTAGACACTTTCCGAGGATTAATCGCTCGATACCACTTTTGTCACGCACTGCTCGGTTCCGTGATCGTGCCTTACCGGCACCCAAGTAGTCATACATCGAGTAATCGAATAGAAAACAAGACATGAAATAGTTGTAAACGAGACACGCTTTATGCGAGAAAATGTCGCCAAAGATATATATATAAACATGGTTTAGCAAGCATATCCCAAACTGCATAACATGACTACTGCACTTAAGGAAATATACAACTATGGCGATGTGGCCCCGCCATACCTCGATCGCATAAAACTATCTACAACAGTGAGATCATACCCAAAAGTAGAGCCTCCTATAAGATGGAGCTCCCGACACCAACGCAAGAGATCCTAAGGACGTGGATCTAGCACCGCTGCCCTTACCGCGCAGATGAACGCAGCCCAAGCGAGGTCGCATAACAGTACCAAGTATGTGAAACTAAAAGTACTTAAATGAAATCAAAGTATTTTTAAAACCTTTTCACAAATACAATCGCTTCAATTGCACATAGTGCCACATCACAAACAACAACAGAATAGGAAATCAGAATGTGTCTATTCTAGGCCGCGAATGATCGCAAGGCCAATCGCCCATAGTATCATTCTCGTGCCTAGTCCCGACTTCCGCACCGCATAGTCACACATGCACCCGCATGAGGTATTCTCGACGGGGTAGCCAACCCCTGCACTACCGACTCCCGCAGTCCGCATAGTCTCAATAGACCGCATAGTCCCATGGACCGCATAGCATCCCCGCATCGCTAAACACTGAATGATCAATCTCGAGCATACCGCCGCCCGCATAGTCTCACAGACCGCATAGCCGTGATAGACTCCGCGATCAAGTGGCAAGCCCTCAGATAATAAGTCGGGGTAGGTGATATAATAACAAGATAAATGACTTACCGCTTAGCAACGTAAGTACAAAGAAGAAAGACCCCTTTACACAAAGATTACAAGACACTAACACAGTAGCATCATAATATGTCTACTTATCAAACAATCTTACTACACTTAATGTAAATCAATACAAGGCTTTTATAAACAATCAAGTAAATACTCATTTTTATCTTTCTTAAGTTGTTATACCTAACTTCCCATAAAGCTAGTATAACTCTTAAGCTTTTGTTTTAAAACCAAATATTTATCTTCTCGTTAAAAATGATTCATAGTTCTTTGAAATGCATCAGATTCTTATTATTCGTGCTTAAGTCAAAAGACATTGTCGTAGTTATTATTCCGCTTAAGTCAAAAGACATTGTCGTAGTTATTATTCGCTTAACACATGTACGCCTACCGCACTATATATATATGTTAAAATATCATGCTTAGGAAGAATCACATACCTTCTCGTGCGGAAAACCTCCCGCTAAGTCGAGTATGTCGCGCAGAGAATCAGCCTATAATAGTCACGCACATCTATCAAAGTCTAGACTACTCAGAGGTCATTCTAAATGCAGGGTTCTCAATTCTACTGAAAGTCGGGCAAAGACAACCCTACCCATGAGCTATATAAGTCTACTCAGTGAAAACAATTCAAATCTATTCTCAGAATATCCTTCTAAGTATTTTATACTTATTCTTATACTTCTACAAGATGCATTATCTAATTATAAAAGAAGGGTAAGATTATTTACCTCTATAAGCCCAAAATTATCCGAGTATAAACGCCGCCCCGAGCAAGGTTTAGCTCCTAATTTGTACGCTCCCAGAGTCCAAGAACCTTGAAGTTCTTCACAACTTCTACTAAGTACTAAGGGATTTGGGCTAGGTATTTTGGGCATTATAACAATACTAGAAGACAACTTTTCTACCAAGGGAGTGGGGTAGATTTACCAGGCTAGTGGGTAGGCCCCGCCAAACTCACTCAAAGCGGTGTGTCGACTTAAAAGGCTCAAGGGAGAGGAGAGGATTTCAAGACTTGGAAAACTTGTTTGTGGACGAAGAACTCTTCATCACAAGAGGGTATTTATAGGTCAAGGGATGGCCAACCAATGGCCAAGATTATGCCAAGTGCAAGGCAAGTGTAAGGTCAAGATTCGGGCAAGTTTCCTTAGCCAACTTGCACACAAAATATCCTACCAACTCCTCGACTTGTGCAAAGGCACAAAAACGCAACTCTATGTCCAATTCGGCCCAACGGACGATTTCAAGTTCATCAATCGGAGGGTGACAAGTGTCGCCTCCCGCTGGTCCAAAATGTTTCGCCTCTCTAAAAATCCGCAAAAATACTAAATGACATAGCGGAATTTTCCCTACGAAAGTCGTGGAAACGCTTTCGCTGAAAACGATTCTTTTAGCGAGTTGTGCACAAATAAAAACGCCCAAGGCTTAAAATTTTAAGGCCAACCAGACGCACGCTCTCACGCATATTCCCGGAAATACGGGTATAACATTCGCGTAAGGTTCGACCGTCCGGTATTCGAGAGCGTCGTGGCTCCGTGTTCACGACGCGTATGGTCCTAGTCGCGATGCCACCTTTGACTCAGATGTTCGACGTGGTAGGTCCCATTTTGGGAGTGTCGCTCGCCGAGCTTGTTATTCTTGGCGTCCGTCAGGCCATTTGGTGAGGGATTGTCCATAAAGAGGTACGGGTAGTATGGCTCACCTGCTGGTCGCTTGTCGGATTGACATTTTCTACAACTACGCGCCCGCAGGTAGGGTGTTCACCGCCAGCAGCCGCCAGAGGTCACGGCAGAGGTTCTAGTTCCGCGGTCCTCCAAACCGCATTTATGCCTCGCCAAGAGCACGATCGTGAGGCTTTCGGATGTCGCCACAGTATATTATTGATTTATCTCTCGTGACGATATGCTTGATAGATCCAGTTCTACTTTATCCTACATATCTCCTCTTGCTGGGTAGAATAGGAATAAAACCCGAGTCGATAGAACTATTCGAGGTAGCTACACCGTAAGAGAGCCTGCGGTAGCTGCCGGTATATAAGAATTGTTCTGATTATATACACGACTCAGCAGCATTTAATAGAGTTAGAGATGACTCACTTTGATGTCATTACGGGTACGGATCGTTGGCTTCGTGCTTGGTAACGCCGATCGTAGAGAAGTTGGTCCTATTCCGCTTTCCGCGAGCCGATTATGAGTGGAAAGTGGAATACAACCTCGCCGCGGGGTAAGTTTATTTCATACCTCAAGGCAAGGAAGATGGTTAGAAAGCGGTATATCTATCATCCGTTCGTGCTTGATACTTTAAGCCGAGGTACCAGCTCTTTAGTCAGTTCCGGTTGTTAGAGAGTTCCTGGATGTATTCCCTAATGATCTCCCAATTAATCCTCCAGAGCGGGAAATAGAGTTTTGTATTGATATTCTGCCAGATACCCGACCGATATCCATTCCTCCGTATAGAATGACACCTGTTGAGTTGAAGGAGTTGAAGGACCAGCTGAGAGACTTGCTAGAAAAAAGCTTCATTAAGCCTAGTACATCTCCTTTGGGGTGCACCGATATTATTTGTGAAGAAAAATGATGGGTCGCTGTGGATGTGCATTGACTATAGGCAACTAAATAAGGTAACCATCAAGAAATACGACGCTTCCCGTGATTGATGATCTATTTGACCAATCGCAGGTGCTAAGTGTTTTCAAGATAGACTGCGGTCCGCTATCATCAAAGCGGGTCGTGAAGGCGTATATTCCAAAGCACAACATTCGTAACTCCAAAGACGCATTACGAGTTTAGGGTGATGTCTTTTGATTGACCAATTGTCACGACCGCCCGGCCCGCGGATCGTGCCTTACCCGCACCCAAGTAGTCATACATCGAGAAAATCAGCTAATATAAAACAAGACATGAATCAATGAAAATTGAGACACGCTTACATGAGAAAAGTCGCTTTCAAGATAATATATATAAACCAAAATCTGCGCTACATCCCAACTGCATAACAGACTACGCACTTCTAAGGAAGTAACAACTATGGCGACAGGTTCCGCCATACCCCGATCAGACAAAACTATCTACAACAGGAGATCATACCTAAAAGTCGAGCCTCTATAAGACGGAGCTCCCGACACCAACGCAAAAGATCCTAAGGACGCGATCTAGCACTCGCTTGCTTACCGCGGTATTTAACGCAGCTTCAAGGAGGTCAAGATAACAGTACTAAGTATGCGAAACTATAAAGTACTTAAATGAAATCATATCATTTTAAAACCAATTTTACAAATATGTACGAAACAACCAATGTAACCGCATATAGTGCCACATCACAAACAAGAGTAATAACAGTGTAAATCGTAATGTGTCTTTTCTAGGTCGCGAACGATCAAGCAAGGCCAATCGCCCATAGTATCATTATGCAAGCCTAACTCGACTTCAGAGTCCGCATGTGCCACTCACGCAGCCCGCACGGGTATCCCCGCATCGAGGGTAGCTACTCCTGATCGCCCCGACTCGTAGTCCGCATGGCCACATAGACCGCATGACCATAAAGGCCGCACACTAACCTCGAACTCGTAGTTCCGCGATAGGTCCTCGACCCGCATGAGGTATCCTCAATCACGGTCCTGCATCACCGAGTCTACCCCGCAGACGGAGGGCAGCTTTAACCCCAGATCATGTCAAGAGGTGAGTGATATTATACTAACATAACAAATTATCGTTAAACAACATAAGCACAACAAGAATACCCTCTTATACAAACGCTATACAAGACACTAACACACATAGCATCATATTATGTCTACTTATCAAACCATCTTATTATACTTTTTCGTAAATCAATATAAGTCTTTTATAAACACATAGGTAAACTGCCTTTTATCTTTCTTAAGTCGTTATACCTAACTTCCCATAAAGCTAGTATAACTCTTAAGCTTATTGTTTTAAAAACAATTATTCTTCTTCTTTCAAAACCGATTTATAATTCTTTTAAAAGACTTCAAGATCTTTATTATTCAGCTTAAGTCAAAAGACATTGCCGTAAAACTACGCTCGCTTAACACACGCACGCTTCACCGCACTATATATATACTTTAAAATATCATGCTAAAGAGTATAGGAAGAATCACATACCTTCTCTGAAATCCACCGCCAAGTCGAATATGTCGCGCAGAGTAACAGCCTATAATAGTCAAAGACGCCTATCAAAGTCTAGACTACTCAGAGGACATTCTAAATGCATTTGTTCTTTATTCTATGGAAAATCGGGCAGCACTACCCTACCCAAAGAAGCTATACAAGTTCATCAGAATACAAATTCCCATGTAAGTACGCTCAATCTTCTTTACATGTTCGAGGTGATTAAGTTCAATTCTCTTCTCAGAATACCCTTCTAAGTGTTTTATACTTGTTTATATACTTCTTCAGTATGTATTTTACAATAGAATGATAAGTTTATTTACGTCGATAAGCCCAATTTTATCCAATATAAAAGTCGGTCCCGAGCGAGGTTTAGCTCCTAGCTTGCACGCCCGATAGCTCCAAGAACCCTTAGAAGTTTCCAACAACTTCTACTTAAATACTAAAAGGGATTGGGGCTAGGGTATTTTGAATACTGGCTATACTGGAAGACAACTTTCTACCATGGTGGGGTTTCACAAAGCCATTAGGCTGTATGGAGGAGAGGGTGTTTCAAATAGGCTCACTAGGGGAGTGAGGCTAGGACGAAGCTCACTAGTGGGGAAGGAGGATTTTTAGACTTGGAGATTTGTGGAGCCGATGAATAAGTCTTCAAAGGGAGTGGTATTTATAGGAAACCAACGGCCATGATCAAGCTGGGGGCAAGTTGAGGCCAAGATTTGCCCAAGTGCCCCTAACCTACTCTCAAATCACTCCACAAACAATGACCCATGTCTTAAGCCCCAAAACAAGGCCAATCGCCCAAGGCCTTAGCCCCTTTGTTGCTCAACGAGGTGACAAGTGTCACCTCTCGTTGGCCCAAAAATGTTCCAACTCTTGGAAAAATCCGCAAAAATTATAAATGACATAGCCGAATTTTCCTGTCGCAAGTTTTGTAAAACGCTTCGCTGAAAACCATTCGCTTTGAGAGTTGTGCCCAAAAACGCCCTATGCCTAATCTTTAAGGCTAAACTTTCAGACGTACGCCTACGCATATACTGGAAATACGGTATAACATTCTCCTTCCTTAGAAACATTCGTCCCGAATGTTCCTTCCCAAGACATACAACGATAAGGTTCTTCATAACTTAAACAGCTTTGCAAATGCCACACATGGCCACAATACAAAGACTTAAGCAAATATGTTAAAGAAAAATTTACAAGTAGGAAAGTGAGTTACCCGGAGGAGGGGAATAAAGTGAGGATACTTCGCCTCATGTCCTCCTCGCCTTCCCACGCCATCTCTCCTCGAGCCTGCTCCGCCACAAGACTTTGACGGAAGCTACGCCCTGGTCCGCAGACGCCTAACCCGACGATCGACTATCGCATGGGAATCTCCTCATACGATAACCCCTGGCCACCGACATCGCCAACGTGTACTCAGATGGATCCCCGATACATCTCCTCAAAGATAGAAACATGAAACACCGATGCACCGCTTCCGTGCCGGACGGCAGATTCAACTCATAGGCAACCTTGCCTACCTCGCGACAACTGAAACGCCCAACGTACTGGCCGAAGTTTCCTTTCTTCCCGAATCTCATCACACCCTTCATGGGTGACACTTTCAGAAAACCCAATCACCAACTCGAACTGCATGCCGACGACGATGATCTCGATACGACTTCGCCGACTCGAGCCGCGAGTAACCGCCTCCCGGATAAGCTTCACCTTATCCATCGCCGCCGCACCAACCGTCCTACTAATCGCACTCGCCCACATCAAACCAGCCTTAACGGCGACCGCACTTCCTCTCATACAAGGCCTCATAAGGCGCCATCCGAATACCGGAGTGGTAGCTATTATTATATGCGAACTCAACTAGAGGCAAATGATCCTCCCGCCTACCTCGGTCAATAACACAGCTCGCAAAGATATCCTCAAGCAGTTCGATAAGGCGCTCGCTCGTCCGTCTGCTCAGGATGGAATGCAAGACTGTGCTCACCAAGGCCCCTAAACCCTTTCCGAAAGACTCTAAGTTAGCCGTGAAATGGGCTCCTCGTCTCGATATGATCGAAATAGGACTCCATGCACCGACGATCTCTGATGTAAAGTCCGCATAATCCTCACCAAAAGTCGCCCCGACGGAAGAAAGTGGGCTGATTTCACACCGCCGACGATAACCCATATCGAATCATGTCTCCTCCGAAAGCGAGGTAATTCGTGATAAAGTCCATGCTGATCACCTCCCACTTCCGTCGGGATCTCAATCGTCGCAACAAACCACCGTGCCTCGTGCTCTACCTTCACCCACGACAACACGCATCGAGCTACAAACTCAAACGCCCTCTTCAAGCCATCCCACCAATACACGTATCTAAGGTCGCGGGTACATCTTGGTCGCACTCGATGGATAGAGTAACGCGCTACCGCGTGCTTCCCCTAACTCGCCGCCAAGTCCTCGCGATATCCGGAACACACAACTCGCTTCTCAAACCTTAGCACCCCATCGTGCTACCTTAAAAGGACCCTTTCTCACGGCGGTCAGATCACGGCATTCACGCCAAAATCGATCTCAAATCAAGGCTTTCTTCACCTCCTCGACGATGGAAGACTGCAACCTCTCGAACTCGGACCCCACCGCTATCGTAATCAATCAAACGACACCAAGGCTTGCAACCGATGCAAATCGCGAACCATGCCCCTCCTCTCCACGCACATCCGATAGACTCCCATCGACCTACGACTAAGAGCACCGCCATAACATCGGCCTTCCCGTGGTACAGATATCGACATCATAGTCCTTAAGCAACTCTAACCACCGCCTCGCGTAAGTTCACCTCCTCTGGCCGAAGATATACCGAGGCTCTGTGGTCCGTATAAATATCCACACGAACCCCATACAAATAGTGCCTCCAGATCTTCAAAGCGTGAATCACCGCTAACCCAAATCACGGGCGGGTAGTTCCTCTCGTGCTTTTAAGTCGCCGGATGCGACGCTTATAACCTTACCCAGCTGCATCAACACACAACCGAGCCCGACGTCGGACGCATCACAATACACAACATAACCATCTGGACCCTCTGGAAGAGTAAGAACGGGGCTGCCGCCTCCTTCAAGAATCGAAACCCCGCCACAAGCATCACCATCAAACTTAGCCGCTTCCGAGTCACCTAGTCAACGGTGCGTAGATAGAAGCAAACTTCCACGAACCGAGCAGTAACTCGCAAGGCCCGTAAAGTCGCACTGGCTTGAGTAAGGTTCAGGCCAAGTCCTCGATCGCTTCGATCTTCGCCGATCCACCCAATACCATCACCCACAATATGCCCAAGAAAAGCCACCAAGCTAACCAAAACTCACATTTGGAAAACTTGGCGATAATCGCTGGTCCCGAGAATCACAAGACAGCCTCTCAAATGCTTCGCATGCCTCGCTCGAGCGAGTAAACCAAGATATCATCAATGAACACTATCACAAACGTGTCCAAAATGGTTTGAACACTTGCTCATCAAATCCATGAATACCACGAGCATCGTCAACCCAAAAGACATGACCAACTCATAATGCCCGCACGTCCGTAATGCACCCTAGGGACATCCGCCTCTCGACTCACACTGATGATAGCCCGATCGCAGATCAATCTTGAGAAACATCTCACGCTCGCAATCGTCGAACAAATCATCAATCTCGGGAAGGGGGTATTCGTTTTAATGGTCACCTTGTTCACCGTCAGAATCAACACACATGCGCAGCTGCCCCGCCCTTCTTCTTCACGAACAATACCGCGCCTCGTGGAGAAACACTAGGCTCAAGAAGCCCTTCTCCAACAAATCTCGCAGCCTGGTCCTTCAACTCTCTCAACTCGGCAAAGGCCATTCTCATGGCGAATGGAAATAGCCGAGTGTCCGCAAAGACATCGATACAAAACTCTATCTCCTCTCGAGGGATACCGGAGGTCATCCGAAACACGCCTGGGAACTCTCGACTACAGAATCGATCAAAATCTGGTACCGCACTCTCAATATCGAACACTGAATGAGATGGTAGATATACCCTTCTCGCACCATCTTCCTAGCCTCGAGGTAGAAATAAACCTACCTCTACGATACATTGTTTCTCCCACTCAACAACCGGCCTCAGAAATCGAACTGCATTACTTTCTCCTCGCAGCCTACATTGGCATAGCAAGAAGCTAGCCAATCCATACCCACGATCACGCCGAAATCACCATATCCAACTCTATCAAGTTTCCGCCAGGTCCGACGATCAGATACGGTCACCGGACAAGCCCTATATATCTGCCGAGCTACCATCGAATCACCCATCGCGTAGCTACTCGAAAGTGGTCTATGGACACGTGCTCTATCCCTATCCTACTAGCAATAAGGGAGATATATAGATGCAGTAGAACCCGATCTATCAAGGCATACACATCAAATCCAGAACCGATAAGGTACTGCGGATTTACATCGTGCGAGGCCTCCGATCCCGCCTACCGGACAGCATAAATGCGTTCTCGAGGACCGCTAGAACTAGGACCCGCGCCACGACCTCGCCGCAACTCGCCGCCCACGAGTACCTTGCCTTCCGGGCGAGTAAATCAGGAGATGAAGAAGACCCGCGAAAGAACTCGTAGGCCGACTTACCTCATACGCCTCGGCTCTGACAGCCGCAGTGACCCCGCTGCCACAATCAGAATAAGCTCCCGGCAAGACCACACTTCCCGTGAATGGGATCTACCGTGACGCCATACCGGCGGGTGGTCCCGACGTCCGCACTCGCTACTCGACGCCTCAAGTCCTGCCCCGGTCCGCCCTCAAGACGGTGCAGGAGTGCTCGGGCTGGCCGTGGTGCAAATCTAGATCGCCACGAGGCCGCCCACCCCGAGAGCTACCAAAAGACCTCGACGACCGCCTTCTTCTCGCCGCCGTCACAACCCGCCGCCTCTACGCCGCATCCAAGCGCATGAGCTCGCACGCGTAATGCCCATACCGGCCAAGAGAAACACCGCACAAGACTCGACTATATAATCATCTAGCCCGCGACGTAGCGGCACCCTATCCTCCATATTCGCTACCAACGCTGACATATCGAGCCAATGAATCGAACTCAACGCTGTACTTCCCGATCGCGGCGCCTCTTTGTCTCAAAGAACAAAAATTGTTTACCGCGCCTCTCCTCATCCGCGAGGCAAGAAATGAGCGAGAAAGGCCTCCGAGAACTCGCCCCACGTAGCCGGGACGCGCGCTTCCCGAGATAACTCCCACGAATCAAACCAATCGATCGCGTATCACGCAGCTTATGCGAGTCAAGACCACGACCGCTCTCAAGCCTCGATCACCGTGACGATCCTTCAGAATCGACGGATGAACTCCTCGCGATCATCCTCGTGCCTCGACCAGAACTCGCGCTACAACTCGTAAAATCCCGTAGCCTCAAATCGTTCGATCTCTGGTGAACCATGTGCACGGCCGAATCGAATCGCCGTGATCCAACCTATCCTCATGTTCGCCACGATCTCGCCAAGAATCGCCATCTCCTTGTAACCCATCTCGCTCGCTTCCAGCCGGTGGACTCGAGGCGCAGTATCGCGGTCTCATCGCCATCGCCGCGCCCTAAACCTCTCGGGTCGGCGGCGCCGTGGAACTCGCCATCTCTGGCATAGATCGGGCTCGTGCCTCGTGACTTAGGTGTCCCACTAGCGCCTCCTACCGCTTTGCCCTTCTCGGGTCCGGTTGCCTTACGTGAGGCATAATCAGCATAAAAGGAACACGTTAGAGGGGTCCAACTTATAACACGCTCTAAGGCACGATCTCGAGTGAGAAGAATGGAAACCAATCCTAAATATCCTATAGCCTCTCGACATCGCGTGGTGCACAACACACCGATAATCACGACTTCATCCGGATACGGCTCAGACACTTTCCGAGGATTAATCGCTCGATACTACTTTTGTCACGACTGCCCGGCCCGCGGATCGTGCCTTACCCGCACCCAAGTAGTCATACATCGAGAAAATCAGCGAATATAAAACAAGACATGAATCAATGAAAATCGAGACACGCTTTATATGAGAAAAGTCGCTTTCAAGATAATATATATAAACCAAAATCGCGCTACATCCCAACCGCATAATAGACTACTGCACTTCTGGAAGTAACAACTATGGCGACAGTGGCCCGCCATACCCCGATACAAAACTATCTACAACAGGAGATCATACCCAAAAGTCGAGCCTCCTATAAGACGGAGCTCCCGACACCAACGCAAAAGATCCTAAGGACGCGGATCTAGCACCGCTGCCCTTACCGCAGATTTAACGCACTTCAAGGAGGTCAAGACAACAGTACTAAGCATGCGAAATCAGAAAGTACTTAAATGAAATCATATCATTTTAAAACCAATTTTACAAATATGTAAACAACTAATGTAATCGCACATAGCCACATCACAAACAAGAGTAATAATGTAAATCAGAATGTGTCTTTTCTAGGCCGCGAATGATCGGGCAAGGCCAATCGCCCATAGTATCATTATGCAAGCCTAACTCGACTCCCGAGTCCGTGATAGGCCACTCACGTAGTCCCGCACGGTATCCCCGCATCGAGGGTAGCTACCTCAAGATCGCCCCGACTCGTAGTCCGCATGGCCACATAGACCGCATGACCATAAAGGCCGCGACACTAACTCGAACTCAGAGTTCCGCGATAGGTCCTCGACCCGCATGCAGGTATCCTCGAATCACGGTCCTGCATCACCGAGTCTACCTCAGACGGAGGCGCTTTAACCCCAGATCATGTCAAGAGGTGAGTGATATTATACTAACATAACAAATTATCGTTAAACAACATAAGCACAACAAGAATACCTCTTATACAAACGCTACAAGACACTAACACACATAGCATCATATTATGTCTACTTATCAAACCATCTTATTATACTTTTTCGTAAATCAATATAAGTCTTTATAAACACATAGGTAAACTGCTCCTTTTATCTTTCTTAAGTCGTTATACCTAACTTCCCATAAAGCTAGTATAACTCTTAAGCTTATTGTTTTAAAAACAATTATTCTTCTTCTTTCAAAACCGATTTATAATTCTTTTAAAAGACTTCAAGATCTTTATTATTCAGCTTAAGTCAAAAGACATTGCCGTAAAACTACGCTCGCTAACACACGCACGCTCACCGTACTATATATATACTTTAAAATATCATGCTCAAGAGTATAGGAAGAATCACATACCTTCTCTAAAATCCACCGCCAAGTCGAATATGTCGCGCACAGAGTAATAAATTATAATAGTCAAAGACGCCTATCAAAGTCTAGATTACTCAGAGACATTCTAAATGACTCGCTTTATTCTATGGAAAATCGGCAAAGACTACCCTACCCTAAGCTATACAAGTTCATCAGAATACAAATCCAATGTAAGTACAGCTCAATCTTCTTTACATGTTCGAGGTGATTAAGTTCAATTCTCTTCTCAGAATACCCTTCTAAGTGTTTTATACTTGTTTCTATACTTCTACAAGATGTATTTTACAATAGAAGGATAAAATTATTTACCTCGATAAGCCCAATATTATCCAAGATAAAAGTCGGTCCCGAGCGAGGTTTAGCTCCTAGCTTGCACGCCCGATAGCTCCAAGAACCCTTAGAAGTTTCCAACAACTTCTACTTAAATACTAAAAGGGATTTGGGGCTAGGTATTTTGAATAGTGGCTATACTGAAGACAACTTTCTACCAAGTGGGGTTTCGCCAAAGCCACTAGGCTAGAGTGGGGAGAGGGGTGTTTGGCCAGGCTCACTAGAGGGGGAGTGAGGCTAGGACGAGAAGCTCACAAGGGGGAAGGAGGATTTTAGACTTGGAGATTTGTGGAGTGGATGAATAAGTCTTCAGGAGTGGTATTTATAGGGAAACCAATGGCCATGATCAAGCCAAGTGGGGCAAGTGGAGGGCCAAGATTTGCCCAAGTGCCCCCTAACCTACTCCTCAAATCACTCCACAAACAATGACCCATGTCTTAAGCCCCAAAACAAGACCAATCGTCCAAGGCCTTAGCCCCCCTTTGCCGTCCAATGAGGGTGACAAGTGTCATCCTCTCGTTGGCCCAAAAATGTTCCAACTCTCAGAAAAATCCGCAAAAATTATAAATGACATAGCCGGAATTTTCCCGCCGCAAGTTTTGTAAAACGCTTCGCCTGAAAAACCATTCGCTTTGAGAGTCGTGCCCAAAAACGCCCTATGCCTAATCTTTTATACAAAGTTTTGTACGTATGCCTTACGCATATTACTCGAAATACGGGGTATAACACCAATGCTCCAGCAGTGTTTATGGATCTAATGAATCGAGTGTTCAAGCCATTTCTGGATACGTTTGTTATAGTATTCATTGATGACATCCTGGTTTACTCTCGTTCAGAGCAGGAGAATGCATATTATTTTAGGACAGTACTTAGGGTCCTCCAGAACCGAAAGTTGTATGTCAAGTTTTCTAAGTGTGAATTATGGTTGGCCTCAGTGGCATTCTTGGGGAACATTATTAGAGCTGGTGGTATTCAGGTGGATACACAGAAGATTGAGACAGTTAAGACTTGGCCCAGACCTACGACTCCTACAAAGGTACGCAGTTTTGTAGGGCTTACAGGTTATTACCGGAGATTTGTGGAGAAGTTCGCTTCGATCTCAGCGCCTTTGACTAGACTGACTCAGAAGGTGGCTAAGTTTCAATGGACGAATGTTTGTGAGAAAGGCTTTCGCTATCAAGCGATAAGTTCACGATGGATCCAGCTTCTACTCTTCGAGGAAGGGTTATGTTGTTTATCGCGACGCCGTGTTGGGCTAGGTTGGTGTTGATGCATCACGGTAAGGTTATATAGCCTATGCGCCCCGTGAGTCTAAGCACGAGAAGAATTACCCTACCCATGATTTGAATCATACCGTGATTCACGCCAAGATTTGGAGGCATTACTTATACTGGGTTAATGTGGATATTTATACGATCACAAGAGTCACCGTGATATCTTCGCATGTAAGGAGTTGAACTCATGCAGATGGTGTTTAGATTTACTTAAGGACTATGATGTTGATGTTCTATACCACCCGTGGAAAGCCAACGTGGTTACGTATGCTCTAGTCGTAGATCTACGGGTAGCCCAGAGCATGCAAACAGATGAAGGAAATGGTTCACGAGATACACAAAGCAGCTACCTGATTCCATTGGTTGATTCCGTGACAAATGAGTTCGCTGAGAGGTTGTAGTCTTCCATTATAGAAAAGGTAAAGAGGCATCGTGATAAGGATCCGCTCTAGTATGGTATGGTGATGCGGCTCTTCGAAAGGGGGAGACTCTATTTGAGGTGGCACCTGATGGGGTGATAAGGTATGAAAGTAGATTGTATGTAACCGATGTTGTAGGGCTACGACAACAGGTTTTGGGGGAGGCACACAATGCTCGTTATTCTATTCATTTGGGGTCGACGAAGATATACCATGACCTCAAATGCGTATATTGCGGGATAGCCCAAGAGGACGTAGCAGGGTTTGTTGCTCAGTGCCCGAATTGTCAGCAGGTCAAGGTTGAGCACCAGAAGCCTGGTGGATTATTACAGGCGATAGAGATCCCGACTTGGAAGTGAGAGGTGATTAATATGGACTTCTTTACCGGGTTGCCTCGTACTCAGCGGAAGTGTGACTCCATTTGGGTTATAGTGATGTCGATGAAATCAGCCTATTTTCTTCCGGTCAGGACTACTTACTAGGCTGAGGACTATGCTAGGCTATATATCAGGGTGATAGTGAGACTGCATGGGGTTCCCACATCGATTATATCATACAGAGGAGCTCAGTTTACAGCTAACTTCTTAAGGTCATTCCAGAAGGGATTGGGAACACATGCGAGTCTCAGTACAACATTTCATCCTCAGACCGATGGAAAGGCAGAGCGTACTATCCAGACACTTGAGGATATGCTGAGGGCCAGACATTAATTTCGTGGTAGCCGAGGATCATTTGCCACTCGCTGAGTTTGTGATAACAACAACTACCATTCTAGCATTCAGATAGCCCCGCATGAGGCCTTATACGGACGAGCGCAGTCACCTATCGTTGGTTTGACGGGCGAGACTAAGTTACTCCCCAGCATGATTGTTGTCATGATGCGTAAGCTTATCCAGAGATATTATTAGCAACCCGTGAGTCGACGTGTCGACGCAGATAATCGACGTCGACACTTAGAGTTTCAAATACGATCGGGTATTCTCGCGTATCACCCATGAAGGGTGTGATGAGGTTTGGTAAGTGGGAATCTTAGCCCAAGGTACATCGGGCCTTACCAGATTGTTCATGAGCAGGCAAGTTTGCCTACGAGCTGATCCGCCATCCGACGGAAGTGGTACATCCGGCCTTTCATGTATCAATGTCGTAAGGTATCATGATCCTTCAGTGGTCTTCCCGAGATGATGTCCAGGTGACAGAGGAGTTGGCTTATGAGGAGAGTCCCATAGCCATACTTGATCGCCAGGTTAGATGGTTACGGACTAAGGATGTGTCTTCCGTCAAGGTATTGTGGCGGAACAATAATATGGAAGAGATGACGGAAGCAGATGAGACGGTCGAAGTATCCTCACTTGTTTCCGATGCCTACATGTAATCCCAATCCCTATTCGACTATTTTGATTGATGAATGAGTCTATGTGTTATATTGTGGCCATATGAGGCATCTTTGTGTTTACTGAGTATAGGTTGATAGGTATAGTTAAGGGAGACTATGCCGAAGTGTTTACAGTCGAGACCTATTATGAACATTCGGGGACGAATGTTTCTAAGGGAGAAAGAATGTTACACCTCGTAATTCCTAAGTCAATAGATTGAGAACGTGATTAAGGAAATAGGATTTGAACGCTGGAACTTGTAGTAGGAAGCGGATCAAGTGAGAAAACGCGCATCGTGAATTTAAGGCACAAGACCGCGACGCCAGCGGTGGACCGCTGTTGAAACTTTAGGGGTTGTAGACTTCATGCACCGCGGTGCCATACTACAGTACCGCGGTGCCGAAACTTCTGAGCAACCACAATATTTTGCGATCGGTGCCATTAGGCAAGATCATGCCTGTTTCAGCGTAATTTTCCAATCCGAAGATATTTTTGACAAGTGGACAAGTGGGTTCATGGGTCCCCCCCTCTACTAGTGCTACATAGCACCAAATATCTCCAAATCTTTCAAGACTTGGATCACTTATGCCTTCATTCTTCAAACTCTCATCCCTCTCCTTGTTCTCAAGATTTCGAAAACCATAGAAGTGAAGGACAATAGTTGATTATTCTCCTAGATTAAACACCCTAATCAAGTTCTAAGCCAAGTTAACTCTCCAAGGTTTATCAACCATGTTTGGCCGAGAGTTTGGGTTGGAACCCTAGGCTTGTTTATGAACTTTTGGAAGTAAAACAAGAAGGGAAGTCGTTACAAGCTCAGAAATGGATACAATGGACGTGATTGAAACTCAAGAAGTGGTGCTAAGACAAAACTACGGGCCGACTTTAAGTGGATTGTTTTGGACAATTTTAAGGTAAGTATTCTTCTTCCTCTCAAGTAATAGGATATTACATGTTGTTATAGTTAATAGAGGAACTTGTGTTACGAAGAATGGAGAATAAAAAGTAGCGCTAAAAGTAGGTCAATAAAGTCGCGCTTTTGAATATTGGATTTGTTGGTTATAATTGTTGTTGTTATCTTCACCTATTGCATGTTATAATGTAGTAATCACTAATGAAAGTCCTAAGGGAATAAGGGTGTAGAAAGGTGTTAAAAGGCCTAACATTTTACCCTTGTTGTTGTTGGAATATGAACTGTTTTACGTAATTAAGGGGTTGTTTTTACGTGAGAAATAGGTGTGTGAATCACATTGGTTGTTGTTTGGTTGTGCCCTTAATTGGTGCCTTGGTTATTAAAGAAATTGGCCTTCTTGAAAGGTGGAAAAGTACGTATATATGGGAGAAGTGCTGCCCAATTTTTTGTATAAAAGGAGAACCATTACTTGGTATTAACCTACACTAGTAAGCATGAAGTTGATAGAAGTGTTATTCTCATTATAGGTTGAAGTACTACTTGTGGCGTATTCTACTTAGCGTGTGGATTAGCCGAAGAGGCATGTGGAACTCTTCCTATCTTCTTTGAGCACGCATCTTATAAAACGTGTGTACGGTGGACGACGTGTTTTAAAATGAATTAGATTCATCAGGTATAAGATACTTGATTTGAAAAGTATGAGTTACTTCATTTTGAAAAGTATAAGTGTACTTGATTTAAAAAGTGTAAGAGTACTTGATTTGAAAGAATAAGTGACTTGATTTGAAAAAGAATAAGTTACTTGATTTTGAATGTGTAAGTGTACTTGATTTTAAAAGTGGAAGTCACTTGAGTTTAAAAGTGTAAGTAACATGTTTTAAAAACGAAGGCCTTGATACTACGGGTGCTAGTATCTTGGGGTTTTATAAAGGAAAGGATGTACGGCAGACGTACATGGTGCCATTGGGTTCAAATCCCTAATATTGCATGATAAGATTCTTTTTATAAGAATGGATGTACATAGTACTTTGAGTTCAATTCCCTAATATTATATGACGTGAAATGCCTTGAGTTTTATAAAATGATAGTTTATTCATTTTATTTTAATGAGAGTCAAAGATTATTTAACTTGCATATGTTTGCTCATGATAGCCTTTCGTGCAAGTTTTATATTTCCACATCACCGCGTCCCTCACAGGAGGGCCGACAAAATTATTGAATTATTTATACGATACGCTTATCGTCACACGACCGACCAAGCTCGAGATCGGTGCCCTACCTGGGCACCCTTACAGGTATACATCAGAGAAAATCAACGGAACATACATGAAACTCATAACGTACACTAACATGAAATAAACAACAGGCTAGCCGATAAGGCTACCTCCCTGGGCATATATACATATACATAACCAAAAGCAGTTACATCCTTCTTCTTTACAAACCGACGTACAAGATATGACTACAGACCTCTAAGAATTTGATATAACCACAGTGACGGGACAGGGCCCCGCCATACCCATGAATATACATACTCTACCTCAACAGGGATCCGTACCAAAAGATAGCCTCCGGAGTGAATGGAGCTTCTTCCCAAAAATTGAACAGAGATCCTAAGAACGAGGATCAACAACCTGGGTACCTAATACATGCGGGCATTACACGCACTCAAGGGGTCGCAACAAAAATTTAGTATGGAACTAAATAAGGTACAGTAATCAAATCATAATTTTATAAAGAAATGACAGGGGCAAGTATAAAAATTAAATACCAGATCCTACCGTGCCATTTTAACTCATGAAATCAATCGTACATTAGTCGTTCTTTTCCTTCTTTCAAAAAGAATTATAAACATATTCTTACATACATACTTAAGAATTTTGATCAAGTTTTTCCACATAACTTACATAACTTACATAACATAATCCGGCCCTTTATGGAGGGACCCGGTGTAACTCTCCTTACATAACGTAACCCGCTCGTGGACACTTGCCAAATCACGAATCATGCGACATAACCCGCCCACCGCAAGCTCTGTACCGTGGAATCAGAGATAACCCGGCCCGCTCGGGCTCTGCATCGTGGAATCATGTAGCATAACCCGCCCGCCTCTGCAGTACTATGGAATCATGTAAGATAACCCGGTCCGCCTTGGCATCGCGGAATCACGTAGATAACCCGACCCGCCTGCTCTGTAAGATAATCATTACACTCGTAGTTCAATGACATGTTTAAGAGAATGTATGTAAGGAACACAAGACTTGAAAAGGGTACGAAAGGAAGAATTGTTTTTCCGACGGAAAATCTTCCGAACGCTGAAAGGAAAAATGTTCACAAGAGAATCGATTCTCAAAATGCTTTAATTGGGGATTATGGAATGTATTATTATTATGGAAATTTATTTGTACGGATTTATCATGGGGCCCACCCGAGGAATTTTACGCTTTGGGCCACGAGGTTACGTAATTTTATGGACGAACGAGAGGCGACACGCGCACCCTCCCACTTGGCTCGTCGAATTAACGCAAGCGGTAAAAGTGGTCATTTGACCATTGTAAAGATGAGAAAGTCTTGCTAAGCTTGTGTTATACCCCGTAGTTCCAGGGTACGTATGTGAGGACGTACGTACGAGAATACGACATAAATTTGGAAAGAAAGAAAGATGTGATTTTTCGACTAAAAGTTTCCGTTTTGTGAAGGAAAAGGTTCGTTAACGGGAATTGGATTCTGATTTGGTATTTGGACTTCGATTATATTAGAATTTTGGGATTTTATTTTCGTAATGGTCACGCTGGGCCCACTTGAGAAATTTACTGCTTTGTGGGGCCCGCTTGTTTTTGAGATTTTCGATATTTTGGATATTTTCTAAGACGAAATATTTTGACGAGTAAGGGGCGCACGTGTCACCCTCGAGTGGCCACGTGGTCGAATGGTGGGATGTTGGCTAGACATCGTCCCTCCGAATGGCCTTACAAGTGGCAAGCCACTTGTCTTGGCTGGCCATGTGGTGTGGTGGGACCCACACACACATGGCCCAATCTTGACCACCCACTTGCTATGATCTTGACCCTTGAATTCTCTATAAATACCCCCTTAAGTGCAAGACTTATTATCATCCACACTTAAAGCTTTTCCAAGCAAAATACTCTCTCCCTTCTACTTGTTCTCGTCCACCCTCCCCCACTTGTGTAGAAATACTTCAAGTATTGTAGTATAAGTCCCAAATACCTTAGCCTAGTATCCCTAGTAGTATTCCAAAGTTATTTCAATACTAGAGCCCTAAATACTACTTTATTCCAATAGTCGCAAAATGAAACCCTAGAAAATCTTCATAGCTTGGTTGAAGTGTTAAGAGGTTGTTTAGAAACTTCTAAGGGTCGCTTGGAGCGTTGGAGCGCATGGAGTCGAGCTAAACGCTTCTCGTGATCGACTTATAATCTTGGATAATTTTGGGCTTATCGAGGTAATGATCTACGCCCTCTATCAGAATCGATATTACATATCAGAGTAGTTTAGAATCGAGTATAAGATATATCGAAGGATGATTATAAAGGATTAAATCAGATTTACATTTGACCAGATGTGAGACTTGTGTAGTTTTATCATGAAGTTAGATTTGAACACGCCCTGCTAGACGGTAATTCCTCGAGTTGTCGGCTCGCAGCAGCCCGTTGTGAGGTTATTTATGTGTTCATGTGGGAGGTGCGCCAATTTTCCGTAGAATAGGGAATCGCTTACTTAGAATATACTACAAGAGAACTAGAGATCGATAGATATATTGTGGTTATAAAGGATCTTCTACGCGCAAAGATACTCTGACTTGGCTTGTGGTTTAAGCCAAAAAGGTATGTGATTCTTCCTATACTCTTGAGCATGATTGTTGTGAACTATATAGTACGGTAGACGACGGTATGTGAAATGAATTTTGTTTGTTTAAAACATAAAGTGTTATAATAGATTTATGGGAAGTTATTTATAACGACTTTATGAAGATAAAAGAAAGATTTGATTTGAAAGCTAAAGGACTTGATTTTGAAAGTTAAGAGACTTGATCTTGAAAGATAAGAGACTTGACTTATAAATGACTTGATTTGTAAAAGGAGAAGTAACTTGATTTAAGTATAGGCTACTTGTTTTGAAAAGAGTGTTATTTGGGTTTAAAAAGTATACTGAGGTTGTTTTAAAAGAAAAGCACTGGTTTAAAAAGATAGAGTACTTGATTTTAAAAGGTCTTGTAAAGGTTTTTACGTAAGTTAAGTAATTTGTTTTGAAAAGAAAACGGTTTTTAATACTACGAGTATTAGTATCGTGTGGCTTTACGTAGAAAGAGGTCTTTTGAAAGAATGAAAGTATATAGTATTTCGGGGTTGAAACCCGATTGTTGATATAAAACGAATGCACGCTGAACTTGCCTATGCTTGTTGTGATAGCCTTCACGGGCAAGTGTTTTGTTTCGTATACCGCGACTCTCCGGGAGGGTCGGCTATCCGATTGATTGCTGACATACCGACACATCGACGGTCCACGAGTATGGCCCACTTGAGTATTATCTTGTTATACCTCAGATTTCCGAGTATGTACGCGAGGACGACGCATAAAAAGTTTAGCCTTAAAGTTAGCCAAGTTCAAAATTGTACACAACTCGCTAAAAGAATCGCTTTCCGACTAAACGCTTTCACCTTTCGTAGGGAAATTTCCGCCATGCCATTTCTAATTTTTGCGGATTTTTCCGAGAGACGAAACATTTTGGACCAACTGAGGGCTTACACTTGTCACCCTCCAATCGATGGATTTGAAATCGCCCATTTGGACGACCGGGCAAAGCGTGAGCACGCTTTTTGTGCCTCAGGCACAAGTCAAGGAGTCGTAGGATATTTGTGTATAGTTAATCTTCACCCTACACTTGCCTTGCACTTGTCTTCATCTTGGCCATTGGCCAAGGCTCGAGCTATAAATACCCCTTTAGACGAAGAGTTCTTCATCCACAAAGTTATCTTCCAAGTCTAAAAATCCTCTCCTCTCCCTTAGCCTTCGCCCAACACCTCCCCTTGAGTGAGCTCGCCGAGGGCCTACCCCCTAGCCTAGCCAAAATCTACCCTCCCTTGGTAGAAAAGTTGTCTTCTAGTATTGTTATAATGCCCAAAATACCCTAGCCCAAATCCCTTAGTCCTTTGTAGAAGTCAGAAGAACTTCTAAGGTTTCGAGCCACCTGAGCGCATAACTTAGAGCTAAACCTTGCTCAGCGCGACTTTATCTAGGATATTATCAGCTTACCGAGGTAAATAATCCTAACCTCTTTGTATTAGAGAATGCATACCGTAGAAGTATAAGAATAAGTATTGAATACTTAGAAGAATATTACGTATTAGAATTGAATCAAGTATCACAGTAGGCGGTTTAAAAGAAGAATAATTGAACTGCATCACATAGACTGCTTTTACAAAGAGACTTATATAGCTCACCGCAGGGTTGTGCTGCCCGACTATCCGTAGAATTGTGAACCCTCTGCTTAGAATGACCTTCGCAGTAGTCTAGACTTTGATAGATGTCCGTGACTATTATAAATCGATTCTCTCGCGCACATATTCAACTCGCAGAGGTTTTCACGGTATGCATGTGATTCTTCCTAAAGCATGATATTTTAACATATATATAGTACGGAGACGCATACGTGTTAATCGAATAATAACTACGCAATGTCGCTTGACTTAAGCTCGAATAATAACTACGTAATGTCTTTTGACTTAAGCCCGAATAATAAGAATCTCGATGCATTTCAAAAGAACTATCGATCATTTTTAACAGAAGATAAATATTTGGTTTTTAAAACAAAAGCTAAGAGTTATACTAGCTTTACGGGAAGTTAGGTATAACAACTTAAGAAAGATAAAAAGGAACTGCTTACTTGTTTGTTTATAAAAGCCTCAGATTGATTTCTAAGTGTAGTAAGATTTGTTTGATAAGTAGACATATTATGATGCTACCCGTGTTAGTATCTTGAAACGCCGTGTGGGGTCATTCTCTTGCGGCTTACGCTGTTAACCTAAGTCCGCTGTATCGTTGTTGTATCACCTACCCTCGATCGTTATACCGGTGGCTTGCCCTCGACGCGGTCTATACGGCCTACGCGGTCTATGACTACGCGAGCAGGTATGCTCCAGTGATTGATCATTCCGGTGTTTAGCCCGACGCGGGATTCCCTATGCGCGTCCGCTGAGACTACGCGGTTCGAGGCTACGCGGCCGCGGAGCCTAGGCGGACGCCGGGTGGCTGCCCCGACGCGAGGAATACCTCACGCGGTCCGCGTGACCTACGCGGCCGCGAAGTCCAGACTAGGCACGCAGAATGATACTATGGGCGATCGCCTTGCTTCGATCATTCGCGCCTAGAATAGACTCGCATGCGCTTTTCCTATTATTGTTGTTGTTGTGGATGTGGCACTATGTGTAATTGAACCGATTGTATTTAAAAGGTTTTATATACTTTGATTTCATTTAAAGTACTTTATAGTTTCACATACTTGGTACCGCAGATCGACCTCCTGGGCCGCTCACGCCGCAGTAAAGGCAAGCAGTGCTAGATCCGCATCCTCAGGATCCTTCATGCTGTGTGAGCTCCATCTTCTCCGAGGCTCTACTTTGGTACGATCTCCCAGAGATAGTTTTGTACAGCCAGGTATGGCGGGCCCCGTCCCGCCATAGTTGTATATTTCAGAGGTCTGTAGTCATGTTGTACGCTTTGGGATGTAATCGCTGAACCATGTTTATTTATATATGCCGAAAGGCGACGCTTTCACATAAATCCGTGTCTTATTTTATAAATCAAGCTTCGCCTTGTTTTATATTCCGCCGTTACTCGATGATGACTACTGGTGCCCTGCAGGCACCACCACGCCCCGCAGACGGTCGTGACAAAAGTGGTATCGAGCGCTTAATCCTCTGAAAGTGTCTACGCATCGCATCTAGTAAGTTCGATTATCTGTCGCGCACCACACCAATAATCGTGAGGCTATAGGATATTTAGGATCGGTTTCGCTCTTCTCATTCCGAGATCGCTTTAGAGTCGTGTTATAGGTCGACCCTCTAACGTATTCCTTTCCTCGTACGCTTATGCCTCCACGCAAGGCAACCCGCCCGTGGCGGCAAGGCGCACGAGGAGTCGCCAGCAGACACCCAGAGTCACGAGGGCTCGTGCCCGCCTATACCGCAGAGACGGCGAGTTCTATGACGCCGCCCCAAAGAGACCACACCCACACCTCCCGCCCCACACCGCTGGCGAGGAGTTAGGGTACAAGGAGACGGCCCACTATTGGCTGAGTCAGGCCCGACACGGCGAGAGGCCGACGCTAGCTCAGCCCAGCCCAGCCGCACCGGTGCACCCGAGGCGCGTATAGTTCGAGGCTACGAGATTTCGAGTTGTAGCCCACCGTAGTTTTACTGGTCGAGGCCGAGGATGATCCGCAGGAGTTCATCCGCCGCCTTAGAGGATCACGCGGTGATCAAGGCTTCGAGACCGAGTCCGTGATATTCGGTTCGTGACGGCCGCGTGATACCGCAATGATCGTTTGATTCACGGAGCTTTCCCGGGAGAGTACGCACCTCCAAAGCAGATGGGATGAATTTTCGTGAGGCTTTTCTCACACACTTCTTGCCTCCGCACGGCGAGGGCACGAGCCGATAGATTCTTGTTGCCGAGACAGTGAGGACGACAATGAGGGAGTACAATGTCGAGTTTGATTCTTTGGCTCGATATGTCCTCGTGACCGTAGCAGACGAGGACCGTGCATCGCTATGTCACCGGACTAGATGATTACACGGCCGAAGTCTTGCGCGTGTCCTTCAGCCGTAATGGACATTACCCGATGCAGCTCACGACTAGATGCGAGGAGCGAGAGACCGCCGAGCAGAGCGATATCGCAAAGCAGGCGCCAAGACGGCCGGTTCTTTGGTGGTTCTCGTGGTGGGCTGCATCGCCAGGTCCGATTTGCACCACACCGCCAGAGCGCCCTACATCATCTTCGGTACAGCCCAGAGCGGGCCGGCGCCGTGGCCCTGTGACTTCGGATTTGCAGCAGTGGGCGCAACTGCTCGAGGTCCGCCAGCCCGCTGTGGTAGATACCATTCTCGAGTCAGACCGAGCTTGCTACACGCGTGGCCGCAGGTCATTTCGCGAGTTTGTCCGGCTGCGGGCTGGGTGGTAGGCCTGGCCATGTGGTCTGTTGCCGCTTCTTCATCCTCGACAGCTACTCGCCCGAGGGCAAGGTACTCACGGACCAGCAGGTCGCGCAGAGGTCGTGGCTCGTCCCAGCTTCTAGCGTCCTCGTAACCGCATTTATGCTTTGTCCACCGACAGATCGTGAGGCCTCACCGATGTCGCACGTGTACCTTATCGGGCCGGGTTTGATGATATGCTTTGATAGATCCGGTTCCACTGGCCCTATATATCTCCCTTGCTGCTAGTAGGATGGGATAGAGCCCGAGTCCATAGACCTTTCGAGGTAGCTACGCCTGGGTGATTCGGTGGTAGCTCTACGAGTATATAGAGCTTGTCCGCGACCATTTGCAATGCCAAACCCTCAGCCGACTTGACAGAGTCGAGATGATCGACTTCGACGTGATTATGGGACGGATTGGCTAGCTTCGCTACGCCAATTTAGACCGCAGAGAGAGTAGTACGTTCCAGCTCCGGCGAGCCATTGCCGAGCGGGAGGAGCGTGACGCCGGTGGTAGGTTTATTTCCTACCTCAAGGCTAGGAAGACGGTGCAGGGTATATCTACCATCTCGCTCGTGTTTGATATCGAGGTCGCAGCGCGATTTTCACCACCCCAGAGGTCGAGAGTTCCCACACGTGTTTCCGCACGACCTCGTATCCTCCCGAGAGGGAGATTGAGTTTTGTATAGACATATTGCGCACACTCGCCTATTTCCATTCCGCCATACGTAACGGCACCCGCCGAGTCGAGAGAGTCAAGGACCACCGAGAGATTTGCCGAGAAGCGGCTTCATCAGCCTAGTGTTTCTCCCCGGGAGCGCCAGATTGTTCGCGAAGAAGACGGACGCCGACGCACGCGTGTTGATTACAAAACCGAACAAGATGACCATTAAGAATGTATACCCTTCCTGTGATTGATGATTTGTTCGACTACCATGTGGCGAGATGTTTCTCCAAGATTGATCCGCGATCGCTATCATCGTTCGTGTCGAGAGCGGATGTCCCTAGATCGCATTCGACCCAGACGCATTATGAGTTCGTGGTCATGTCTGGTTGACTCAATGCCCGCAGGTATTCATGGATTTGATGAACCGAGTGTTCAAACCATTTTTGGACATGTTTGTGATAGTGTTCATCGATGATATCTTGGTTTATTCTCGCCAGAGCAGAGTACGCGAGTATTTGAGGATCAGGGCCGATAGCTTCCCGACCAAGAAATGTGACGCCAAGTTTTCCAAATGTGAGTTTTGGTTAACTTCGTGGCTTTTCGGGCACATTGTCGGGCCGACGGTATTCGTAGATACGCCAAGATCGGCGAGTCGAGTTGGTTTGCACCTACTACTCCGGCAGAGGTTCGCAGCTCGGGCCTCGCAGTTATTATCGGCGTTCGTGGAGAAGTTTGCTTTATCTTCGCACCATTGACTAGGCCGACTCGTAAGGCAAGTTTCAGTGGATCGATGTCAGAGCGTGGTTTCCGCTGAAAGAGAGATCGACGACCGCCTCGCTTCTACTCTTCCGCAGGTCCAGATGGTTACGTCGTATCAGGACGCGCGTGCATCGGGTTGGGATGTATTGACGCAGATGGCAGAGTTATAGCATATGCATCCCGACACCAAGAAACACGAGGAACTACCCCACCCATGATTTGGAGTCGCACCGTGATTCACGCCAAGATCCTGAGGCACTATTTGTACGGGGTTCACGTGGATATTTTTACTGCATCACAAGAGCCTCCAAGATATCTTCACCAGAGGGAGCCGAACTTACGATGCAGACGCGTGGTTAGAGTTGCTTAAGGATTACGATGTTGATATCCCGCACCACCCGGAAGGCCAATGTCGCGGCGTATGCCTTAGTCGTAGGTCGGCGGGGAGCCATCGACGCGCAGCAGAGAAGAGGGGCACGGTTCGTGGATTTGCATCGCCAGCTGAGCCTTGGTGTCCGCTTGATTGATTCCGATAGCAGGGGTTAGAGTTCGCGAGGTTGCCGAGTCTTCCATCGCCGAGGTGAAGAGGCAACAGCTCGAGGATCCGCTTTGACACGTTATCGCGATACGCCTCTTCGCAGGGCGCGGTCCTTGAGGTAGCACCACGGGTGCTAAGGTTTGAGGGCAGGTGTGTGTTCCAGATGTTTCGTGACTTCGCAGCAGGTTCTCGGGGAAGCACACACAAGGCTACTCTATCCATCCGTGGTCGATCAAGATGTACCACGACCTTAGATCCGTATCGCGGACGGCTCAAGAGGACGCCGCAGAGTTCGTGAGCTCGCCCGTGTCGCCGCAGCGAAGGCAGAGCACCGCAGGCCCGTGGTTTGTTACAGCGATAGAGATCCCGACCGAAGTGGGAGGTAATCAACATGGACTTCATCACAGATTACCTCGCACTCGCAGTGAGACATGATTCTATACGGGTTATCGCCGACAGTCGACTAAATCAGCCCACTTTCTTCCCGTTAGACGACTTTCTACCGAGGATTATGCCGCACTTTACATCCGAGAGATCGCCGATCGCATGGAGTCCCTATTTCGATCATATCGCATCGAGGAGCCCGCTTACGCTAACTTCCTGGAGGTCCTTCCAGAGGGGTTTAGGGACGCAGTGAGCCCGAAATCGCATTTCATCCACGCATGCATCGGGCAGCAGAGCGCACCATCCGCACTCGAGGATATGCCGCGAGCCCGTGTTATTGACTTCAGTGGTAGTCGGGAGGATCATTTGCCTCTAGTTGAGTTTCATGATAATAATAGCTACCACCCAAAGATTCGACGGCGCCTTACGAGGCCTTGTATGGAGGAAGTGCAGACGCCTATAGGTTGGTTCGACGGGGCGAGGTGCAGCTAGTGGGACCAGATTTGGCGCAGCAGTGCCGATAAGCGCTTATCCAAGAGCGGCTATCGATACCGTAGTCGATGTAAGTCGATGCAGATCATCGCCGCCAGATCTTGAGTTCGAGGTTCATGATTGGGTTTTCCTAGCGCCACCCACGGCGGTGTGATGAGATTCGGAAGAAGGGGAAACTCACCAAAGCGTACATCGGGCCGCTTCATTGTCCGCAGGTGGCAAGGTTGCTTACGAGTCGGATCCGCCGTCCGATCCGGAGGCGCAGCATCCGGTTTTTCACGATCTACGCCGGCGAGATGTATCGGATCCATCTAGGTACACCCGATTGACGATGTCCAGTGACCGAGGGTTATCGTATGAGGAGATTCCCATAGCGATAGTCGATCGCCGTTAGGCGCTCATGACCAAGGACGTGGCTTCCACAAAGTTCTCGGGCGAACGAGCTCGGAGGAGATGACGCGGGAAGTCGGCGAGGACACGAGGCGTATATCCTCACCTATTCCCACACCTCCGTAATTCACTTTCCTACTTGTAAATTTCCATTATCATATATGCCTGCGTTGTTCTATGGCGCGCGTGGCATTTGCAAATCGCTTTAGCTTTATCGATAATCGTTTGGGAAGGAACATTCGACGAATGTTTCTAAGGAGGGGAGAATGTTATACCTCGTATTTCCGAGTATGTACGCGAGGACGACGCATAAAAGTTTAGCCTTAAAGTTAGCCAAGTTCAAAATTGTACACAACTCGCTAAAAGAATCGCTTTCCGACTAAACGCTTTCAATTCGTAGGAAAATTCCGCTATGCCATTTCTAATTTTTGCGGATTTTTCCGAGAGACGAAACATTTTGGACCAACGGAGGGCGACACTTGTCACCCTCCAATCGATGGATTTGAAATCGCCCATTTGGACGACCGCAAAGCGAGCACGCTTTGTGCCTCGTACAAGTCAAGGAGTTGGTAGGATATTTGTGTATAGTTAATCTTCACCCTACACTTGCCTTGCACTTGTCTTCATCTTCGCCATTGGTTGGCCAAGGCTCGAGCTATAAATACCCCTTTAGACGAAGAGTTCTTCATCCACAAAGTTATCTTCCAAGTCTAAAAATCCTCTCCTCCCTTAGCCTTCGTCCAACACCTCCCCTTTGAGCGAGTTCGCCGAGGGCCTACCCCCTAGCCTAGCCAAAATCTACCCTCCCTGGTAGAAAAGTTGTCTTCTAGTATTGTTATAATGCCCAAAATACCCTAGCCCAAATCCCTTAGTCCTTTGTAGGTCGTGAAGAACTTCTAAGGTTTCGAGCTACCGAGCGCATAACTTAGAGAGCTAAACCTTGCTCAGCGCGACTTTATCTAGGATATTATCGGGCTTACCGAGGTAAATAATCCTAACCTCTTTTGTATTAGAGAATGCATACCGTAGAAGTATAAGAATAAGTATCAATACTTGTAAGAATATTACGTATAGAATTGAATCTGCTATCACGCAGGCGGTTTAAAAGTTAAGAATAATTGAATCGCACTACATAGGATCGCTTTTAAAGAGACTTATATAGCTCACCGCAGGGTCATACGCCCGACTATCCGTAGAATTGTGAACCCTCTGCTTAGAATGACCTTCGCAGTAGTCTAGACTTTGATAGATGTCTGTGACTATTATAGCCGATTCTCTCATACACACATATTCAACTTGGCAGAGGTTTTCACGGTAAGGTATGTGATTCTTCCTAAAGCACGATATTTTAACATATATATAGTACGAGACGCATACGTGTTAATCGAATAATAACTACGCAATGTCGCTTGACTTAAGCCCGAATAATAACTACGAATGTCTTTTGACTTAAGCCCGAATAATAAGAACTCGATGCATTTCAAAAGAACTATCGATCATTTTTAACAGAAGATAAATATTTGGTTTTAAAACAAAAGCTTAAGAGTTATACTAGCTTTACGGGAAGTTAGGTATAACAACTTAAGAAAGATAAAAGGAACTGCTTACTTGCTTGTTTATAAAAGCCTTGTATTGATTTTTGTTATGTAGTAAGATTTGTTTGATAAGTAGACATATTACGACGCTACCGTGTTAGTATCTTGAAACGCCGTAAAGGGTCATTCTCTGCGGCTTACGCTGCTAACCTAAGTCCGCTGTAGATCCGCTGTTGTATCACCTACCCTTCGATCGTTATACCGGTGGTCGCCTCGACGCGGGTCTATACGCCTACGCGGTTCATGCGAGACTACGCGAGCAGCGTATGCTCCGTGATTGATCATTCCGGTGTTTAGCCCGACGCGGGGATTCCCATGCGGTCCGCTGAGACTACGCGGCTTTCGAGGCTACGCGGCCGCGAGCCTAGGCGGACGCCGGGTCGCGCCCGACGCGAGGAATACCTCACGCGTCCGCGCGCGACATGCGGCCGCGGAAGTCCGTGACTAGGCACGCACGATACTACGGGCGATCGCCTTGCTTCGATCATTCGCGCCTGAATAGACTGCTAGCGCTTTTCCTATTATCGCTTGTTGTGGATGCGGCACTATGTGTAATTGAACCGATCAGATTTATAAAAGGTTTTATATACTTTGATTTCATTTAAAGTACTTTATAGTTTCACATACTTGGTACCGCTGCATCGACTCCTTCTGGGCCGCGCTCACGCCGCAGTAAAGGCAAGCAGTGCTAGATCCGCATCCCAGATCCTTTCATGCTGTGAGAGCTCCATCTTCTCCGAGGCTCTACTGGGTATGATCTCCCGTCAGATAGTTTTGTATGGCCAGGTATGGCGGCCCCGTCCCGCCATAGTTGTATATTTCAGAGGTCCTGTAGAGTCATGTCAGCTTGGGATGTAATCACAACCATGTTTATTTATATATGCCAAAGGCGACGCTTTCCACATAAATCGTGGTCTTATTTTATAAATCGCTTCGCCTTGTTTTATATTCCGCCGTTACTCGATGTATGACTACTGGGTGCCCCAAGGCACTACCACGCCCCTGACGTCGTGACAATCTTGTTATTTTCGACATACCGACACGCATGGACGGTCCACGTACGCGGCCCGCAGGATGATTTCATGGCCACGCTTTCCGAGGTGCACGCCGGTACGCGGTCATCGTGAGGATTATGTTATTTGTCCACGGACCGCTAATCCACGGCTTGCCGCGACGATTTGAGCGATCACGCTTGATTTGTACACGTGGTTCGTGCACACTTTAGATACTTGTCCCGGTCATTTCTCGTATCGCAGTGCTCGTAGATAGCTTAAGATACTTGCCTCACCATATCTCGTGAGACAGAGGCTAGGCACGTTAGCTTAAGATACTTGCCTCGCCGCTGCGTGGCTAGCTTTGATCGTAGTCGCTTCCGCACTCGCCTTCGAAGCGGATATGACTAGCCTTCGATCGTAGTCGCTATTCTACTCGCCCGACGGCTTGACGACGCAGTGTGATCTAGTGTTCAGTTCACATACGGGTGTTGTTTCACATCATGCATCACGGCAATGAGGAATGAGTTCCACGCATGATTGATAATACGGGTACGAGACCCATAATTATGCGCGAGTGATTATTCGGGATACGCCCCTTACTTGACCTAACTGCTCACTTATTGCTAAATGGTTTTATAAAATGATGAAATGTGATTTCATTACGATTTTCGGGCCACATACTTGGTACCGCAGATCGACTCCTTCGGGGCCGCGCTCATGCCGCAGTAGAGGTACACCGCTTGTCGATCCTCGCCATAGGATCGCAGTCATTGGGAAGCTCCGCTTCCGAGGCTTATCTTTTGGTATAGTCCCCGCCATTGTAGATACTTGTACATTCTGTGGTATGGCGGCCCCGTCCCGCCATAGATGTTGTTACATTCTTAGAGGTCCGTAGAGATCACCAAGTGTGGTTTGTAAAGGATTTTAACTGCTCGCTTATATGTATATACATAAAGGTGCACTGTTGTTAGCCTGCTTTCTTATGTTGTCTCTTGTTTCGCTTAAATTTTATTTCCGCGATTTTCTCTCGATGTTGTTCACTAGGTGCCCGGTAAGGCACCACCACGCCCGAGATCGGGTCGTGACCTTGAGCTTGACATTGTCGACTAAGTTAAGAGCCACTGGCTTGATCCCTTTCATCCAAATTTAGTACGTTGTAATCTGCACCCTCCAATGTATTATATAAGCACTCTAGTAGCAAGACCAAGTCTTGAACACTTAGAAAATTTTCACTACATTCTGTCCCTCTTAGTCGTTTCCTGGTTTGCCTTTGAGCAAGAAAATATTTTCGCTTTTGATCCATTAGCCACAAGACTTTAACCCAAGGTCCCTAAGGGTATTGTAAGGATATCTCAATAGAAAGATTTCGAAAACGGCTGCCACGTTAGTCGCAAGGCGAAAAACCTAAGGCATTTTCATAGGTTTTGATTGAAATGGAAGAGAAGTTGGTCGCGAGCTTCTAAAGGCTTCAAATAGCGGATTGAGCGCAGCGAAAGGAGCTAAGAATTGCTATGGAGCGACATTGAATCTTGGAAATTATAAGTGGCTTGTAAAGGTAAAATTTTGTCGCTTTAGTAATCGAGATTACTTATTGTTGTAGCTATGGATATTAGCAAGTATGAGATATATATATTATGAAGTTGATAAGTGTTATGGATATTGGAACCCTAATCCGAAAACTAGTATGTTTAGCCTTGAGATTTCAATTCAATCGATTATTAGTTTAATCACATGTTATATAAGGAAGGAATTATAATTGTTAAGTCGTATGACTATATAACATGTTAGGCCTAAGTTGTATTGAAAAAGAATTGGAAAAGGACTTTGTGTTGTTGCATATGTTTAGCCAAGAATGACTTTAAATATGGAACTAGTTTCAGATTAATTTGTGGGCGGAATTTTACATGTCCCGTTAAGGCGTAATCCCCTTTGGTTAGCTGATTTGTCGGGCCTTAAATGCGGCGTGTTTGGTTATTGAATTCGCCTTGAAAAAGGTGGCAAAGTATGTAGAAACAAAGGAAGTGTTGTCCGATTTTCCGTAGAATTTAGTGACTTTGCACTTAGAATATTCTCGTTTGGCAGAGGTTAATGGACGACATGGCCATTATAGGTGGAAGTACTAAGTATAGCGTGTTCTACTCAAGGATGGAATAGCTATCAAGGTTGAAGTACTTTGGAGCATTTTGCTTTTTGTCGATAATCGCCGCGAGGATGTGAACCTCTTCCTTCTTTTGACATGATTCTATGTATGGAATATACACGTAGTACTATTTCATGATTCCTTCTACTCTGTAAGTTAAGAGGTATGTATGTTGATTTACTCTACGTAAAGCGTTATGTCTGTTATCCCAAGTTCTTACCAAGTCTTGCTGGGACGTTGGTAAGAGTCGTTAGAGGTATTTGGAGCCAAGTTGACTTGGCTAAGTTATGGCACAAATGAGAATAAGAATCGAACAAGCCACCGCAAATAATAAAGGAAAATGTAATGACAATCAATTAAGTTAAATGAGTAGAATTCTCCATCCGCATGTAAGCTAAGATAAGACAAAATTGTATTACATTTTCTAGATCATGGCTACTGATTAAGATCGTTATAAATAAGTATAACTTATTCACAACGCACCAAAGTATATGTTGCTTAATTTATAAGAATTTACGTATGAGGTTTTAAGACTATAAACCTCAAATTCTTAAAAGGTTAAGAGACTTTATTTTTCAAGTTATGGACTTGATTTTTTTTTTTAGGTAAATGCAAATATTATTACTAATAACTGAAAGAAAAGTCTACAATCAGTCATTGAGGGTTCTCAATCCTCAACGAATGAAAAGCAGAAGTGAGGAGGGAGGGGTGGTCACCAAACGTCATTACAAGAGGGGATAAAGTCATAGAGAACTCTATAAGATGTTGTTTTAATCCTCAGAATGACCTCTTCTCACGCAGTTTGTGCCTTCAAAGAGTAAAGGTGTTTCTTGTCCTCCAAATCTCATAGACCACTATGCAAAAGGCAAGCAAGGTAGCTTTGGCTCTGATGCTTGTCCCGCCATGGTCTTTCTTAATCCACTTGAGAGAACTTTCAACAGCTTGTCATTTCTCTCCTAATACCCAACCAATCTCTTATGCTCTTCCAAATCAAGCGGGTGTAAAGGTGTAAAGAAGAGGTGCTCCTTGTCTCATTAGCTTGCTTGCAGTAACCCGCAAGACTTATCCTCCAAGTTTAGATAGGAAAGAGTGTCCTTGTAGCTAGCCGCTTACAATTAAGCCACATGGTGAACGAAAAACTTGTGGGAATGAACCCTTTCCAAATTTGGGACATCCAAGGCTTTTTATCTCGTGAAGGCGCAAGATATCATAGACGCAGGCTTGAATCAAAATTACCATCGTACAACACTTTTCCAATCCGCAATTGCGAATTCTTGGCTACCGTAGATGGAAACAAGTTTGTCACGGATTCCGCAAATCTTTTGAATAAAGTGAGTCCTCAGGACGCACTCATATTCCCAAAAAGAATCGCTCTCAAATAAAAGTTGCTGATCCATCGACCCATAGTGAACTGCCTCGCGCTGGTTTGCCAAATAGTCCGGATAGCAGGCACGGTTCCATTCCTCGACGCTCATAAGTGCCCAAGCCCTTCTGACGAGGCAAGCAAATAATATCCCAAGAGACTTCGTGGTTTCTCCCATAAGAACTGAATACACGCAGATCGCACTTTGTCGAGGACTGGCGGAATAGGAAGTGCCCTAACCAAAAGCTCTCAACCCTCGACGACCGACTGATAAGTTCTAGCTTACCCGCATAAGAAAGCGAGCGGTGCCCTATTTTTGAATGTAATTCGAAATCGCACTAGTGAAAGGAGCAAATCGATCCACCGAGACCGAGATTAGTGGACAAATGGATCCCTGGCACCGCATCGAAAGCTGCCAATGCCGAATCCCACTCTGGACAAGATCAAGTCACAAACTGCACTATGCACTCCCGCTAAGTTGACTGAGGATTTAGATGGGTTAAGAGTTAACCCTGAGACAACCTCCAATTCTTCGAGACAACTCATAAGAATCCCAACTGAAGATACATCACCTTTGGCAAAAAGCATGAGGTCATCCGCAAAAGCAAGATGAGTAATTCCCAACCTTTTACACTTTGGAAAATAAGAGAAAGCTCTTGCCTCAGCCTTCAATTTAAGCATCCTTGAAAGGTATTCCATACACAAGATAAAGAGCGAAGGGGACATAGGATCACCTTGTCTTAGGCCGCGCTTACCCTTGAAGTAACCATGTAGCTCACCGTTGATAGAAAGAGAGAAGGAGGTTGAGCAAACACATTCCATGATCCGTCTAACAAATCTGTCCGGGAAGTTGAGGCCTCTTAATACCGCTTCAAGGAAACTCCAAGAGACCGTGTCAAATGATTTCCGAAGGTCCACCATAAGCATACACCTTGGAGAGACTCTGGCTCTATTAAATCCTCTCACAAGCTCTTGTGCAACATAGACATTGTCCATCATGTTTCTTCCTTTCACAAATGCCCCTTGAGATTTGTCAACGAGAGTAGGAAGAACCCTTGCCATCTGGTTAGCTAAAATCTTTGTAATGATCTTATAGACCACATTAGTTAATCCAATAGGCCTAAAATCAGTTACCTTAGGATCCCGATCGGTCTTGGGCAGTAGGGAAATGATGGTATGATTCATCTGCTTCAAAAGAACCCCAGTAGAGAAGAACTCTTGAACACTTTTTACTACATCATGTCCCACATCTTTCCATCTATCCTTGAAGAAGGCAAATTAATAACCATCCGGTCCTGTGCCTTGTCATTGCCTATATCGAAAGAGCTTCCCAAATTTCCTTTGGGGATATGAAATGCAAAAGATGTAGACTATCCTCTTCACATAGCTTCGCCAAAGTTGCACACTTCAGATCGGGTTAGTCAGGATCGGACGTGCCTAAAAGATCCTTGTAAAACTCCACAAGCAAATCTCTAACTTCCCCGGGTGATGTAGTGATAGCACCATTGGTTTTGACAAGAAAGTTGATGGAGTTCCTGACATTACTTCTCTTGATCAAGCTGTGAAAGTATTTGGAGCATCTATCACTTCCAATCAAGTGTTTCTGCCTCGACTTTTGCCTTATAAGGTCTCTCGCCTTCCAAAGAAGGTGTTAGCTTTAGCTCGAGGACTTAACCTTTGCTTTAAGTTCCTCATCAAAGGGATCTGCATGTACGCATTGATAGCCTCCTTAAACTCCGTGTTTGCCCCTTTGCTCTTTGATCAATACTACCAAATTCACTTAGGTTCAACGCCCTGGTTGTTTCAAGGCTTTCAATTTCGAGGCTAGAACGAATCGAGCAGCTCCCAATATGTCTTGTCTCCGCATTTAAGTCATTATGTTATCAAAGGCGGGTGAGAGAGCCACATATTCATGAACTCAAGCGGCCGCTTTCCCAACATTATAGGATGCAATAACCGTAGCCATCACGGACATGCCGTCCGAGATCGTTCCATAGGCAAGTAAACGGCCGTGGCATTCTAAGGTCAAATCACTCCAATTTTGATTCATCATTATTTATCCACTGACCAAATCGAACCATTTGTCCAAGTGTAGAAGGAACCGGAAGAAGGAGTGTCTTCTAGTCCACGAGCATTCCCAAATCTCCAAGGTCCCTAAGTGCATAAGGCGATAATGGAGGACCCCCCGCCTTATCATGTGGGTAGCAATAAGTGTTGAAATCTCCCATAATCATCCAAGGCTTAGTAATGCCAATGCCCAAGTGAGTAAGGTGATGCCAAAGCTTCCTCCTATCCGGGAAGCTATAAACCGGGTACACAAATGTGGCAAGGAAGGACACTTGTGTTATCTTACAACTTGCCCGACACGGATACGCTGAGAATCCAATCCAAGCACTTCACAACAGACCCTGGAGGGATCCCAAAGTAATAGCATTCTTCATGGGACTTGATTCTTAAAGGAAGAAATTAATTGATTTAAAAGTATAGAATACTTGATTTGGAAAGTATTGTTTTCTTACCATTCTAAAGTTAAGAAACTAGTTTTCTTAAAAGTTAAGAGACTTGAAGTATTTTGAAAGCTATGTAATTCGATTTGAAAGTATAAGTCTCTTGGTTATAAAAGGAATGAAATTGTCTAAGACATAAAGAGTTATAACGGCTTTATGGGAAGTTGGTTATAACAACTTTATGGAAGATTAAAAGAATGGTTTTCTTTAGTAATGTAAGCAAAGAAATGACTTGAAATAAAGAAGGGCAAATTGTTTTAAAGGTACCAATTGCTTAAGGTTTTAAAGAAAGGAGTCACGTGATTTAGAAGCCTATAATTGTATTTCTAAAAGGTATTGTGACTTGTCTTGAAAAGTATATATGACTTGATACTACGATTATTAGTATCTTGGAAGTTTTATTTGAAAAAGAGTCATTTTAAAGGAGTAGAGCTGCTGTAGTATTTTGGGTTAAATTCTGATTTTTATGTGTGAAACGAAGTGCCATGAGTTTATAAAATGGAAGTCTAAAGGTTTAATGAACTTGCCTATGTTTGCTTGTGATAGCTTTGAGTGCAAGTATTATATGTTTACGCTGTCGTGACTCACTGGAGGGCCTACCGCCTTGTTGTAAGTTTACTCGACGCATCGACAATGACGTGATTCCACGTATGCTTCCATTATGATCGATCCGACACGCTTATACGATGTGGATTCCGAGGCACGTGACCGTGAGGCGTTAGATTCCCAGATTTATTTTATCACCCATGGCCACGCTTATACGATTTAGGATTCGGCACGCGACCACGCTATGTGACGACTATTACTACACGGGCTAGCTCCCATGAAGACATGTACCCATGATGAGGGATTCCGGGGGCATGTTATATTCTTATTCCACGGGCTAGCTCCCCATGAAGACCGCACCTACGATGAGGACGCCGAGGCACGCTATGGCCATGCTTATACGATTTAGGATTCGGCACGCGTCGATATATATATATATATATATATATATATATGTATTGTATACGTACGACGACATGAGGCAGATGCCACCGCGTGTCATCTAGTTATACGTTACACCTACGCCGCATGATGGAGGATTCCACTGACAGTGAGGTATATATATATGTATCAGATACGTACGCCAACAAAGGAGGTAGGATTCCACGCGCCACACACGAGTATGATTTATGTCATAGATCGCGGCAGTGATGAAGGAATTCCACTTCGCACGCTTGATATTTGCGTGACTTGATCGCGCCCCAGATCAATGGTAGTATATACATCCCTCCATAAAGCGGCCTGATTATGTTATGAAAGATAAGTAAGTTATATGGTAATGAACTTGACGATTGTTCCTAAGTATGACGTAAGAAAGTGACTATAACGCTATTGAAAACGGGAAAAGATAATAAGGTACGATTAAGTTCACTTAGACGGTAATGACACTAGGATCCGTATGTACCCTTTTATACTTGCCCTCGCCATTCTTTTGTACGCTTATGATTTGTTTATCAGACTTATATTCTCGCTCCATATTCGGTTGTTGCAGATCGACTCCTTCTGGCCGCTCATGTCCGCAGTTTAGGTACACCGCCAGGATCCGCGAGCTAGGATCCCGGTTCAACATTTTGAGACGGCTCCAACGCTCCTCGCCACGACCAACCCGGCCCGTGGATCGTGCCTTACCCCGCACCCTAGTGATACAACATCGAGAAAACCAGGAAATACAAACTTAAACATTCAAATGTATACGGATCAAGATAAAAGAAAATAGGCCAACCAAAACGATTGCCTTTCAACATATATATATATAAACATTTGAACAAGCCATAATCCTTACAACCCCGCCCACAACAAAGCATGCACTTAAGATTTTTACAACAACTATGACGAGACAGTGGCCCCGCCATACCCCGAATGTACAAGAACCTATAGACTCGTGGTAACATACCAAAGATAAGCCTCCAAGGAACTGAGCTTCCCAATACGCCAAAGGTGATCCTAAATGGATCGACAACGACGACTTACCATGCATGAACGCAGCCCCGGCGAGGTCAAGACAACAGTACTAAGTATGTGAAATCAAAATATCAGAATGAAATCATAATAGTCTATATAAAGCAGAGACATGTATGATAACCAAACTACAAGACACAACATATAAACAAATATATCAAGTCGTGACTCACGCTCCAAATCATCACTGTGCCCGTGGAATTCCTTCCTCATCACGCAGCCTATGATATAACAACACCAAGGAGTATACCCAACACCGTGTCCCACTGTTATGAAACCGTGACGGCAAGTATAACTACCGATCCGACCGCATCAATAATATCGCATAACCATATCACGGTCGACACGCGGCAAGGCAATAGCCTCCACCAGCCTCCTCCTCGCGCTAATGAATCGACGGGGTAAAGTGAATCCGCCACGCACCGATCACAACCGTAAGTCACAAGCTCCATCCCAACACCGACTCGCGGTCGACACGCGGCAAGTGCAATAACCGCTACCAGATCCACTCGCCACGAAATGACGGGGCAAGCAAACAGCACGACCCGATCACAACCGTAGTCACGATACTTCGCCGCGGTCGACACGCGGCAAGTGCAATAACCGCTACTAGATCCACTCGCCACGTAGTCGACAGGACAAGTAAACAAAGCACGACCCATCACAACCGTAAGTCACGACATTTCGCCATGAATAACCATAATGGTCATATGTCCACTAATCCATCATCGTGTAGACATGCCCATGTAAAATGATAATGGAAGCATACCGCGGAATCTTCCACACGCAGACGCCCAAGTAAGTTCTCAACCACCAACCGCCTTCCATCGAGAGACGCCAGAGTATAAAACACAATTCTTGCACAACAAAGGCTATCACAACAAGCATAGGCAAGTTACACAACAACAAGCATAGGAAAGTTATACAACAACAAGCACAGGCAAGTTATACACAACTCAAGGTACTTTCATTTTATATCAAAGTCCTGCTTTAACTCCTAAAGTACTACGACGTTAAATTCCTTTTAAAGAGATCCATTCCTTTTATAAAAGTCACCCGATACCCGTAGTATTAAAATATAGTGACTACATTTTTAGGTAAACCGTAACACCTTCCTTTTCAACAACATTCTTTCCCTAAAGTTCCGCTTTGCCTAATTTCAATTACTCAAGTCTCTTTATTTTTAGAAAAGTTTCATAGTTCAATGTCTTAATCTCTTTTAAAACAATCGAGTAACATATGCCATACGCTGTGAGCGCTTATTCTGTTTATAACCATCTTATTAAAGCAAACATGATCTAGAAAATGTAATATCATTTTGTCTCATCTTAGCTTCTATGCAGATGGAGGTTTCACTGGTTTTAATAATACTTCATTATTCAATACATTTTCCTTTATTAGCGCCGCAGTTGGTTTGTTCGATACTTATTCTGATTTCAAATCAAGAAACATTATTCCTTTTAAAACCAAGTACTCATTACTCACGAACGAGGTTTCACACAAACATCCATATTAAGTCAAGTCTCTTATCTTTAAGATTAAGTCTCTTAACTCCTAAAATCAAGAAACCATTCTCTTTATCTCTCTTAAGACGTTATACCTAACTTCCCATAAAGCTAGTATAACTCTTATGTTTTCAAACCAAGTATTACTCTTCTTTCAAAACGGTTCTTAATCTTTTGAAATACTTCAAGATTCTTTTTATTCAAAGCTTAAGTCAAAAGACATTGTCGCATAACCACGCTCATAACACACGACGCTCACCGCACTATATATATATCCTTTTAAAATATCATGCTCAAGAATATAGAAGAATCACATACCTCGCGACGATTATCGACTATAAGCAAAACGCCCACTCGCTTATAACCCTATTAGCCTTGTCCACCTTCCAAGAGCACATGCTACTCGCAGAACATTCAACCAATAAAGGTTATCACCATCAGAATACATTCCTATGTAAGTACAGCTTAAACTTCTACTTATATTCTTCACGTGATTTCGCTCAAGTCTTTTCTCAGAATATCCTTCTATTACAGCTTCAATTCTCTTCTATGAATCTTATATTCATTTCTATACAACTACGATGTAATTCCCAATTACAATAGAAGGATAGGATTATTTACCTCAGAAGCCCAAAATTATCCAAGTTCAACGCCGCTTCCCGAGCAACGTTAAGCTCCTATTCCGCGCCCAACCCGCCTCCAACAACCCTTAGAAGTTCTACGCAACTTCTACTTAACACTTCAACCGACTATGAAGGTTTTCCTTAGGGTTTCGCTTAGTGGCTAAAGGAAATATAATGGTATTTTTCTGCTCTACGATAGAGGTAACTTTGGAAAGTACTACATGCGTATTCACAAAGTATTTTGGGCATTATAACAATACTGGAGAGTATTTCTATACCACAAAGGGGGTATATATACGAAACAACTAGGCTAGTGGTAGGCTCGCCAAGGGCCTCACATGGAGTGCAAGGATTTAAAGCTCACACTAAGAGGGGAGGATTTTTAACACTTAGAAAATATTGAAGTTCATCAACTTCAGTGGTATTTATAAAGTCAAGCAATGGCCAACCAATGGCCAAGATCAATCCAAGTGTAAGGCAAGTGTAGGTCTAGATTTAAACCATGTGGACCTTATCCATCTACCACACCAACTTGCACAAAATATCCTACCTAACCCATTGCCCTCTTCGCCCATTTGCCGCCTCACTTCCTTCCAATGCGAGGGTGACACGCCACCCTCCCGCTGGTCCAAAATGTTTCGCCTCTGAAAAATCCGCAAAAATTATAAATGACATAGCCGGAATTTTCCTTCGCAAGTTTAGTAAAACGCTCATTTAAAAACGATTCTTTTGGCACTCAGGTACAAATTTCAACCTAGCCAATCCTTAAGGCTTAAATTTTTATACGACGCCTCACGCATATACTGAAATACGGGTATAACATTCTCCTCCTTAGAAACATTCATCCCGAATGTTCCTTTCAAGACTGATAACGATGAAGTTCTTCTAACAAGTTGCCAACGCCACACCGCCAATAAAATAACAGACGCTCTTCTTCCTTCTTTACTCGCCGCCCTTCTCGAACACTTGAACTCTTCTAGTATACGCATCACACTTCGCCATCGCCAGCTTCCCAAAACTTTGGAGTCACCACCTCCAAACTTGGTCATCTTACTAGCTTCACTTTCCTCTAAGGCCATTCCTACTTAACGAACCGATTCTCGTCGAACATATCCACAAACTCATACGACGGTCATCTAAACTGGGCCTAGCACCTCGTGACTTCTACCACCGGCGACCACCCAGCCGACCCCACCTGAACAGCCGGGTTGGCCCGCAACATGGCCCCAACCCGACCTACTTAACGCATCAAGCTCTTGTTTCCGATCCGAACAATCTTACCTATACAAAGTCATGAAAGCTACCACTTCCATTTTACACCACCCAAGGAATTTTCCCACAATTACTCCACGATACTTATACATTCCGACAAAGATCATCCGCAAAAATCTTGTACTCAAGACGGCTTTACATCTAAGGTCTCAACCGTAATATTCTAAGGTTCATCATTTTCTCACCCTGTGCTTACCCTTTTTCACTAACTGTGTTTTTAAATCACATTTTAGCACGGTTATCCAACATAACACTAAACACATCATCAAAACATCAATACATACAAAACTCGAGGGTTAAGGGTATACCAAAATAGGCGCTCAAAGGATCGCTAAAATCGAACTTCCACCGTGACTCTCTACCGCGGCTCCGATGTAAGAACATCCCGCCTAGCTATGGAAGGTGAAGAACCCGCAATCGATCTAGTAGTTCAGGCTATCCCACCGCATACCCCGTCGACAGCCTCTCACAAATGGCCCCGCTGGCCGCAAGTATAACAATCTCCCAAACCAGCATTTACATTCCCTACGGGCTTTACCACAATGGTCACACCGAGATACGGGTGGCTCATCCGCGAGCACTTACTCCCCGAAAATCAAACCCGGGAGCCCCGACCGCCCCGAATATCCCGGCGTCCCGGCCGCGAGGACCATTCTGCATCGGGCGAGGTACATAACTAGTTCACACGAGCGGTCCGCCTCAAAGTCACCAAAGGACTCGATGCTCGCCTCTCTCGCCGATTCGTCATTCCGCCGATTTCTCCGCCTCACATCCGCGCATAAGCTCAGATGCTGGCAATGTCCATGCCCTATCAAGAGCTACACCAACAACTCTTCGCTAGGTAATCATCGAGCCTCAGAATATATCGGCACTCGATCCTCCATACTAGCTATTAACGCGGACGCATCGCCAATGAGTCGAACTCACATTGTACTCCCGAACAGCACGCCTGCTCGCCGCAACACCAAAAATCTGTTTACCCGAGCCTCCTCATCCGCGAGGCAAGAAATGTTCAAGAAATGCCCCGAGAACTCATCCCATATACCGGAAGGCATTCTCTCCCCGACAGCCTCCCACGATCAAACTACCAATCATGCAGATCACGCACCGACGCGAACTCAGATCACCGACTGGTTCCGATGCCTCGATCACTCACGATCCGTCAGAATCGCCGGATGAACTCCTCGCGATCATCCTCGTGTCTCGACCCATAAAACTCGTGGGTTACATCTCGTAAAATCCCGTAGCCTCAAACTATTCGATCTAGGTGAACCATCGCGCATCGAACCGCCGCGGCCCACTTATCCTCAAGTCCGCCACAACCTCGCCATTAATCGCCCACTTTGTAACCCATCTCTCTCTCGCCTGCATCGCGGATCGAGGCTCGTGCATCGTGGTTCGTAGAGATCGCCGCCGCTTACCGCAGCTCTCGCCGCCGCTTCGCCCTGCCGCTTTACGCGAGGCATAATCGTACAAACGTAGATACGCCGCAGGGTCCAACTTACAACATGTTTCTAAGGCACGATCTCGTAATGAGAAGGCGGAAACTAATCTTAAATATCTCAGCCTCCGACATAGATGCGGTGCACAACACATCGATAATCAAGCACTTACTAGACACGGCTCAGACACTTTCCGAGGACTAATCGCCTCGATACCACTTTTGTCACGACCAACCTGCCCGTGGATCGTGCCTTACCTCGCACCCTAGTGATACAACATCGAGAAAACCAATGGAAATACAAACTTAAACATTCAAATGTATACGGATCAAGATAAAAGAAAATAGGCCAACCAAAACGATTGCTTTCAACATATATATATATAAACATTTGAATAAGCATAATCTTACAACTCGCTTCACAACAATGCTACATGCACTTCTAAGATTTTTACAACAACTATGACGGACAGTGGCCCCGCCATACCCCGAATGTACAAGAACCTATGCACTGTGGTAACATACCAAAGATAAGCCTCAAGGAACTGAGCTTCCCAATACGCCGAAAGGTGATCCTAAAGGGGATCGACAAATGACGACTTACCGCAGATGAACGCACCCCCGGGCGAGGTCGCATAACAGTACCAAGTATGTGAAATCAAAATATCAGAAATGAAATCATAATAGTCTATATAAAGCAGAGACATGATGATAACCAAACTACAAGACACAACATATAAACAAATATATCAAGTCGTGGACTCACGCCCAAATCATCACTGTGTTCGGAATTTCTTCCTCATCGCCAGCCTATGATATAACAACACCAAGGAGTATACTCAACACCGTGTCCCACCTGTATGAAAACTGCACGGCAAGTATAACTACCAGATCCGACCGCACAATAATATTGTACAACCATATCACGTAAGCCGACACGCGGCAAGTGCAATAGCCTCCACCAGCCTCCTCCTCGCTACGAATGACGGGGCAAGTGAATCGCCACGCACAGATCACAACCGTAAGTCACGGCTCCATCCCAACACCGACTCGCCGGCCGACACGCGGCAAGCGCAATAACCGCTACCAGATCCACCGCCACGTGAGCCGACGGGGCAAGTAAACAGCTACGCACCGATCACAACCGTAGGTCACGACATTTCGCCGCCGGTCGACACGCGGCAAGTGCAATAACCGCTACCAGATCCACCGCCACGAAATGATGTGTGGACAAGTAAACAAAGCTACGCACCATCACAACCGTAAGTCACGATATTTCGCCATGAATAACCATAATGGTCATATGTCCACGAATCCATCATCTGCAGACATGCCCATGTAACAATGATAATGGAAGATACCTGCGAATCTTCCGTCACTGCCGGTACGTCCAAGTAAGTTCTCAACCAGTCAACCGGCCTTCCATCGAGAGACGCGGTAGTATAGAAACACAATTCTTGCACAACAAAGGCTATCACAACAAGCATAGGCAAGTTACACAACAACAAGCATAGGAAAGTTATACAACAACAAGCACAGGCAAGTTATACACAACTCAAGGTACTTTCATTTTATATCAAAGTCCGGGTTTTTAACCCTAAAGTACTACGTACGTTAAATTCCTTTTTAAAGAGATCCATTCCTTTTATAAAAGTCACCCGATACCCGTAGTATTAAAATATAGTGACTCACATTTTTAGGTAAACCAGAACACCTTCCTTTTCAACAACATTCTTTTCCCTAAAGTTTCAGTTTGCCTAATTTCAATTACTCAAGTCTCTTTATTTTTAGAAAAGTTTCATAGTTCAATGTCTTAATCTCTTTTAAAACAATTGAGTAACATATGCCATATGTGTGAGCAGTTTATTCTTGTTTATAACCATCTTATTAAAGCAGCCATGATCTAGAAAATGTAATATCATTTTGTCTCATCTTAGCTTCTATGCAGATGGAGGTTTCTACTGGTTTTAATAATACTTCATTATTCAATACATTTTCCTTTATTAGCGCAAAGTTGGTTTGTTCGATACTTATTCGATTTCAAATCAAGAAACATTATTCCTTTAAAACCAAGTACTCATTACTCACGAACGAGGTTTCACACAAACATCCATATTAAGTCAAGTCTCTTATCTTTTAAGATTAAGTCTCTTAACTCCTAAAATCAAGAAACCATTCTCTTTATCTTCTTAAGACGTTATACCTAACTTCCCATAAAGCTAGTATAACTCTTATGTTTTCAAAACCAAGTATTACTCTTCTTTCAAAACTGTTCTTAATCTTTTTGAAATACTTCAAGATTCTTTTATTCGTGCTTAAGTCAAAAGACATTGTCGCATAACCACGCTTCGTTAACACACGCACGCCTCACCGCACTATATATATATCCTTTAAAATATCATGCTCAAGAATATATGAAGAATCACATACCGCGACGATTATCGACTATAAGCAAAACGCCCACGGCTATAACCCTACTAGCCTTGTCCACCTTCCAAGTAGACATGCTACTCGCAGAACATTCAACCAATAAAGGTTATCACCATCAGAATACATTCCCATGTAAGTACGCTTTAAACTTCTACTTATATTCTTCCGATGTGATTTCGCTCAAGTCTTTTCAGAATATCCTTCTATTACGCTTCAATTCTCTTCTATGAATCTTATATTCATTTCTATACAACTACAGATGTAATTCCCAATTACAATAAGGATAGGATTATTTACCCTGCAAGCCCAAAATTATCCAAGTTCAACGTCGCTCCCGAAAGCAACGTTAAGCTCCTACTCCGCGCGCCCAACCCGCCTCCAAACAACCCTCAGAAGTTCTACGCACTTCTACTTAACACTTCAACCGACTATGAAGGTTTTCCTTAGGGTTTCAAGTGGCTAAAGGAAATATAATGGTATTTTCCTGCTCTACGACAGAGGTAACTTTGGAAAGTACTACAAGGTATTTGGGCTAAAGTATTTGGGCATTATAACAATACTGGAGAGTATTTCTATACCACAAATGGGTATATATACGAAACAACTAGCAGTGGGTAGGTTTCGCCAAGGGCCTCACAGTGGGAGTGTGGCTGACAAAGCTCACACTAAGAGTGGAGGATTTTTAACACTTAGAAAATATTTGACGAAGAAGTTCATCAACTTAGATGGTATTTATAGTCAAGCAATGGCCAACCAATGGCCAAGATCAATCCAAGTGTAAGGCAAGTGTAGGGCTAGGATTCAAACATGTGGACCTTATCCATCTACCACACCAACTTGCACAAAATATCCTACCTAACCATTGCCCTCTTTCGTCCATTTGCCGCCCCACTTCCTTCCAATGTGAGGGTGACACATTTCACCCTCCCGTTGGTCCAAAATGTTTCGTCTCTCGGAAAAATCCGCAAAAATTATAAATGACATAGCCGGAATTTTCCCTTCGCAAGTTTAGTAAAACGCTTCATTTAAAAACGATTCTTTTGGCACTTGTGTACAAATTTCGAACCTAGCCAATCCTTAAGGCTTAAATTTTTATACGTACGCCCTCACGTACATACTCTGGAAATACGGGGTATAACAGTTCCGGAGTTGTCATGGCTAAGTATATTCAGGGGTACGGTGGGGCCTTGTCCCGTCATAGTATTTGTTCAATCTTAGAGGTCTGTATTCATCTGTGGGTTGGACTGGCTAGAGTTGCTTTTACATTGTTAAACAAAGGTAGACTTTAAGGTAATTTTATGTTATGGCAAAATTTTATCGCTCGGCCTTTGGTTTTAAAAAAAGGTGTTATTTATCTTCCGCAGCTTATTATGTCAGATGATTGTAGCGGTGCCTGTGTAGGCACTGGGCCGCCCGAGGCTCGGTCGTGACAAAAGTGGTATCGAGCGCTTAGTCTCTGAAAGTGTCTACATACCGTGTCTAAGCAGTAGTCTTTATTATCTGTCAGGCACCACATCTATACGTCACGACCTGCCCGGTTCGTGGATCGTGCCTTACCCGCACCCAAGTAGTCATACATCGAGAAATCACGAATATAAACAAGACAGAAACAATATGAAATGAGAAACAGCTTTATTCGAGAAAGTTGCCTTTCGCATATATATATAATTTGAACAGCTATATCCTTTACAACCCCGCCCACAACCTAAGGCATGCACTTCTAAGAATGTTATAACAACAACGACGGACGTGGCTTCGCCATACCCCGAATGTAAGTACCTACAACAACAGGGACTATACCAAAGATAAGCCTCCGAGAAACGGAGCTTCCCAAAACGCGAACCGTGATCCTACGAGCGAGGATCGACGATCGCGTACCTCTACCGCGCAGATGAACGCACTCGGGCGAGGTCAAGATAACAGTACCAAGTATGTGAAATCAAAATATCAGAAATGAAATCATAATACTTATATAAAAATGTAAGACATATATGATAACCAATTTACGATACACAATATGTAAGCAGTTATGTCAAGTCAGGGACTCACACCCTTAAGGTTATCACTCAAATATAACCATGGGTCTCATGCCCACAATATCAATCATCCCGTGGAATTCCTTCCTCACTACCGGCAGTCCATGATATAAAAGCACCAAGGAATACACATGAACACTAGGTCCCAACTCGTGTCATAATAAAATCAGACGGGTAAGACGGCGCATAGCCGACTACTAAAACCCACGCATCAACGATGCTATAAAATCAGATCACGAGGTCTTTCTGACCGCGCCACATGATCGGCCGCCACTCGCCAAAGATCACCGTGCGCCACAACTCGAACTTACCGCACCAAGATAAAGCCACCCAGGCCCGCATGAGGTATTCCCGCATCGAGGGTAGCTACTCTGCATCGCCCCGACTCTCGTGAGTCCGCACGGCCACATAGACCGCATGCAGGTATTCCCCGCACACTAACTCCGAACTCAGAGTTCCGCATAGTCCCCGACCCGCATGAGGTATTCATAGCTCATAGTCTTAATCACTTAACAACGAATCTTTTTAAATCAATTGAGTAACATAAGTCTACGCGCGAGTAAAGTTATTCTGCTTATAACAATCTTATTAAAGCACATGATCTAGGAAATGTAATACAATTTTGTCTTATCTTAGCTTCTATGCATTTGGAGGTTTCTACCGGTTTTAATAATACTTAGTTAGTCAATACATTTTCCTTTATTAGCGCCGCAGTTGGTTTGTTCGATACTTATTCTCATTTCCAAATCAATATAAGGCTTTCATAAACAATTAAGTAAACTGCCTTTTATCTCTCTTAAGTCGTTATACCTAACTTCCCATAAAGCTAGTATAACACTTAAGCTTTTAAAACCAAGTATTACTCTTCTTTCAAAACGATTCTTACTTCTTTTGAAATACTTCAAGATTCTTATTATTTAAAACTCAAGTCAAAAGACATCAAGTAAAACCACGCTCAATAACACACGCACGCCTACCGCACTATATATATATTCTCTTAAAATATCATGCTCAAGAGGATAGGAAGAATCATGCACCTCCTACAAATCCACCGCCAAGTCGAATATGTCGCGCAGCAGAGTATCAACTCATAATAGTCAACACGCCTATCAACGCCTAGACTACTCAGAGAATATTCTAAGTGTAAGGTTCTTATTGTTACGAAAATCGGGCAACACTTCCCTACCCGCCAAAAATACACAAGTCTATCAGAATACACCCCATGTAATTACAGCTCAATTCTCTTCTCTTATACCATCCTTCTATACATCTTATACCCAATTCTAAACTTCTACAATATGTAATCTCCAATTACAATAAAGGATAAGATTATTTACCTCGTTAAGCCCAAAATTATCCAAGTTTAAATGTCGATCCCGAACAACGCTTAGCTCCTAATCCGCGCCTAATTCGCCTCCAAGAAACCCTTAGAAGTTCTACACAACTTACTTAATACTTCAACCACTATGAAGATTTTTCCTAGTGGTTTCGCTTTCAGGACTAAAGAAAGTATAGAGTATTTTCTCTTAGTATTGAAATAACTTTGGAATACTACAAGGTATTTGGGCTAAGGTATTTTGAATTGTAACAATACTGAGAATACTTTTCTACCATGGGGGTATTTCACGAGAACTATCAAGAGGGTACTTCTACCAGGCCTTCTCGGCCGGGAGGTGGTTTGACGAGAGCTTCAAGAGGAGGAAGGATTTAAGACTTAGAATTTATTTAAGGGACGAAGAAATCCTTCAACCAAGGGGATATTTATAGGGCCTTCAATGGTCAAGATTCAAGCAAGCTGGATGAGATTTGGACAAGTGTTGTGCTGGGTCCCACCTTATCTATCTACCCACAAAATATCTAGCCAACATTGACCAAATGTTTAAGGCATTTTACATTTAAAAACGTGCCACACTCCTCCACCAAACCGCCCAACTTTTGCCACCTGGGGTGACACATGTCGCCTCTCGCTGTCCAAAATATTTCATCTCTAAAAATCCAAAATAAATAAATTCTAAAACGTAAAATTCCTTTACAAGGTTCGAAAATTTTCCACGAAAAACAAATCTTTTCGCTAGTTGTACATAATTTCGCCCCTTTACCTAATTAAGGCTTAAACTTTTGCACGCACGCCCTCACATACATACTGGAAATACTGGTATAACATTCTTCCTTAGAAACATTCGTCCCGAATGCTCCTTCTAAGTCTCAAACATACAAGCGCAGATAGTCTTCACTACTATACGCATCATATTGTCGCCATTGCTTCGCTTCCAAAATCTCGTGGCTACTAACTCTAACTTGGTCATCATTATCCGGGAACACTGACGGATCTCCGATACTTTTCCGAACATAGCAACACGAAAGACCTGGACGATCGCTCCTACGCTGGACGACAAATGCTAACTTATAGGCAACCCGCCTATTCTACAAACAACTGGAAGGCCCATAGTACTCGCTAAGTTTCCGCTTCAAATCTCGCCACGCCTTCCGGTGGTATCTTCAAGAAAACCCACCGTCAACCTGAACTCCAAGTGTCGACGTCGATTATCCGCACGACTTATGTTGACTCTGAGCTGCTAAAAACCTCCTCTGGATAAGCTTCACCCTATCCGCATCCTGCTGAATCAAGTATGAACCAACAATCTGAACCTTGCCAACATCGAACCAATCGACCGGCAACCTACACTACCGCCCATACAAGGCTTCATAAGGTGACATCCGAATACTGAAATGGTAGCTATTATAATACACACTCAACAAGAGGCGAATAATCCTTACAGCTACCTTTGAAAAAATCAAAAACACCGGCCCGAGGGTGAATGCAATACTGAGACTCACCTGAGTTCCTAACCTTGCTTGGTAAAACCTCCAAAAAAAAAAAAAAAAAAAGAAATAGCCGTAAACTGGGCTCCACTGTCTGTCATAAAGTAAAAGTAGGAACCCCGTGCAGTCTTACAACCTTCCTAATATATAACATCTCGCATAACCCTCTTCCGAGTAAACAGTCCTGACTGAAAGACAAGATGGGCTGACCTCATCGGCCCGACTACTGGTCGAACGCATCCACGAACTCGTACGATGGTTAACTAAACTTGGGCCTAACACCTTCGTGACCCTATCACAAAGCGGGACCACCACAATTTTTCCTTTCTTCAAACCGGCCGCGGTTGACCGCAACCGCCTCAACCCACCCATTTATCGCGCCAAACTCTTGTTTCCGATCCGAACAATCTCACAATCAAGTCACGAAAACCTAGTGGTCTTCTTAGCTCAACTACCCTTTTTCATCTCATACCACTCAGGGACTTATCACACAAATATACCCCACGAATACTATGCACTCCGATAAGGGTCAAGCATAAAAATAAATCTTTACTCAAGATGGCCTCGCTCTAAGGTCTCTACGATCAAACTCTAAGGCTCACACTTTCCCTATCCCCAATCTTACCCTTTTAACTAATCATGATTTCTAATCACAATTAACACAATGCTATCTGAACATGGCACTTAAAATATACTCATCTTATCACACATACAAATCTCTAGAGGGTTAAGGATATACCAGATCTACCGCTTCACTCCCTTTGTCGCTCTAACCAATCCTCGCCTGCTGGGCGATAGCAGTGGCGTGACGAACTAGCCACCGATCCTCGGCCGAGTCTCTACATTCGCGCCACCTCTAGTCGGACAATTTCTAGCAACATGGCCCTGCTGGCCGCAAGCATAACAAGTTGTCGAAGTAGTACGACACTCCCCACAATGACACCTACCACAACGTCCACACCGAGCGGTGGCCTCCGCTAACACCCCTTCCTCTCCGAACCATCAATCCACAATCGACCGTAGGCCGAGTCCCCACTTGCATCCTCCTACTTGAACATTCCTCGCCACACGTTCCCGACGGCCAGAAACAAGCTTCAACAAAAGACGACATTCCCGACGACGCCGCCACACCGCAACACCGAGGAAAATCAATCCGGCCGGCCGGAACCTACGCGGTATTCGGAACCGTAAGCCCGGAGCTCACCAACTCCCGCATACCCCAAACGCCCCAACCCCGTGGAGACCACTGACCGGCGGAGGCGATATCCAGTCTGGCCGAGGCGATTCGCCGAAAGTTACCAGCGACCGCCGACCGCCTCTTCGCCGATTCGTTAACCCGCCGATCTCACGCTTTCGCTCGCCACGCATAAGCCCGTGACGCAGTGCCATGCTCATGCCCGATCAAGAGATACTCTTACACAACCCTCCTTTAGATAATCATCAAGACCCGCGATAAATCGGTACATAAAATACTCTCTGGTTGCTAAATCCCTAGATAGTAACAGGGTCGTCTCTTTGTAATACATATTGTCTGCTACTTGTCGTGGAACTGAAGGTTCAAATCTCATGGCCGCAGAGGAATCGCCGCCATTGTAAAATTCATTGGCCGCGACGCCGCAGTAACTCCCCGACAAAGCACCACCTCGTGATGATTGGGCGTGCCTCTCAGAATCCTCGTGTTTCTACTCGCAGCTCCCTCGACTGCCTTGCCCTTCTGGGCCCGGGTTGCCTTGCGCGGAGGCATAACTGGTACGAGAAAGAAATACGTTAGAGGGGTCCAACTTATAACACAGCTCTAAGGCACGATCGCAGAGTGAGAAGAATGGAAATCAATCCTAAATATCCTATAGCCTCTCGACATCGCGTGGTGCACAACACACCGATAATCAAGACTCTACTAGATACGGTCAGACACTTTCCGAGGATTAATCGCTCGATACCACTTTTGTCACGACCTGCTCGGCTCGTGGATCGTGCCTTACCCGGGCACCCAAGTAGTCATACATCAGAGAAATCAGCGGAATATAAAACAAGACAGGAAACAATATGAAATGAGAAACAATTTATCTGAGAAAAAGTTGTCTTTCGGCAGATATATATAAATTTGAACAGTTACATCCTTTACAACCCTGCCCACAACCGTACATGCAATTCTAAGAATGTTATAACAATAACGACGGACAGGTTCGCCATACCCCCCGAATGTAAGTACTTACACAACAACAGTGGACTATACCAAAGATAAGCCTCCTGAGAAACGGAGCTTCCTAAAACGCCGAACTGTGATCCTATGAGCGAGGATCGACGATCGGTGTACTCTACCGCGCATGAACGCAGCTCCAAGGAGGTCAAGATAACAGTACCAAGTATGTGAAATCAAAATATCAGAAATGAAATCATAATAGTCTATATAAAATGTAAGACATATATGATAACCAATTTACGATACACAATATGTAGTTAAAGATGTCAAGTCGTGACTCACGCTTAAGGTTATCACTCAAATATAACCACGGGTCTCATGTCATATACCCGTGATTTCCGCAGTATGTACGCGAGGACGCATTTAGAAAAGTTTGAACTTAAGTAGACTTGGCCGAAATATTTTGTGCACAACACCCGATTAGAATCGCTTTTTTAAACGTTCAAAACTTGTGATGGGAAAATTCCGCTATGTCATTTTTAATTTTCGGATTTTTTCGAGAGACGTAAAAATTTTGACCAACGATAGGCGACACTTGTCACACTCAAGTCATGAGTGTGGACTACAACCTTGCACCATTTAGGGTCAAGTTGGTAAGATATTTTTGTAGGATTTGCGGAGTAGGGATCAGGAACTGGGGCAAATCTCGCCTCCACTTGCCCCCACTCGCTAGATCACGACCCTTGGTTTCCTATAAATACCCCTTTGTGAAGACTTCTTCATCCAAAAATTTCCTAAGTCTTGAAAGCCCTCTTTCCCCTTAGTGGTGATCTCGCCCTAGCCTCCTCCCCTTTGCAGGCCCTTGTCGAGAGTATCCTCCTAGTGGGGTGTCGAGGGGTACACACCCCCTCGTGGTGTTGTCTCGTATAAATACCCTCTGTAGAAATACTCTCCAAGTATTGTTACTATACCCAAAATACCTTAACCTTATACCTTGTAGTATTCCAAAGATACCTCTATACGTAGAGCCCGAAAATACTACCTTGTGTCCTTTTTGTCTCAAACCGAAACCCTAAGGAAAATCTTCACAGTTGGTTGAAGTTTGAAGAAGTTACAGAACTTCTAAGGGTTGTTTGGAGCGTCGAGCACCGAGTAGTGAGCTGTTGCTCGTGATCGACATTTAACTCGATAATTACGGGCTTATCGAGGTAAATATCTGTCTCCTTTTGTAATTGTAGTTTGCATACTATCAAGTATAAGAAAAGTAAGATATATACAAGCGAAGGTATATAAGAAGGGAATTGAATCAGATTTACATAGGACCGTATTTACGCAGAATTGTGAAGTTTGGCGGTAGGAAGTCGCCCAAATTTTCCGTAGAATCTTGTATCTAGATTTATTCTACCGAGTAGTCTAGACTTTGATAGACTTGTACAACCGTTATAGGTTGAAGTTCTGCAAGTAGCATGTTCTACTTGAAAGGTGAACAAGGCTAGCCAGGTTATAGCCGTGGAGCGCTTGCTAATAGTCGATAATCGTCGAGGTATGTGATTCTTCCTATACTCGAGCATGATATTTTAATGAATATATATAGTACTAGACGACGCGGTGTTAACCGAACGTAGTTTTACGGTAATGTCTTTTGACTTAAGCCCAATAAAAAGAATCAAGTATTTCAAGAACTAAGTAACCTTTTGAAAGAAGAGTAACACTGGTTTTAAAAGCTAAGAGTTATACTAGCTTTACGGGAAGTTAGGTATAACGACTTCAAGAGTAGTAAAAGGAATGGTTTCGATTTTAGAAGTAAGAGACTTGTTCTTCAAAGATAAGAGACTTGACTTAATTAAATTAATATGAATTTTGTGTGAAACCTCATTCGTGAGTAATGAGTAATTGGTTTTTAAAAGCAATAATGTTGTTACTTGATTTTACAAAGGGAAGTGTTTTGGTTTACTTAAAAAGATAGTCACTCTATTTTTATACTACGGGTATTGTGTGACTTTTGTGAAAGAAACGGATCTTTTAAAGAGTTAATACATGAAGTACTTAGCTAAAACCCAACGTGTTAAAAAGTGCAGCACTCGCGTGGATAATTTGAGTGTGTTGATTTGTGATAGCCTTGTAATACTTCCTTGTTGATTTGATAATTAAACATGTTAGACGCCACGCTGTTAGTGTCTTGTGATGTTTGTGTAAAGCCGGTTTCCTGTCAGGCTTATGTTGTCTAACGGAAGTCGTTATGCTAGTATTATATCACTCACCTCTCGACATAATACCGGGGTTGCCGCCTCCGACGCGGGTATAGCTCAGCGTCCGGGACCATGATTCGAGACTACCTCACGCGGGTCCGTGGGATCCATGCGAGCTACGGAGTTCCAAGTTAGCGGCGACCGTGGTCACGCGGTTCAGGCTACGCGGATCGCGAGTCCAAGCGGACGTCGGAGAAGCTACCGACGGGGAATACTCTACGCGCCTACGAGGTTGGCCTACGCGGAGTCGTGGAAGTTCCAGACTAGACGCGACATTAGATATCGCGGCGAGTGGCCATCTTCGATCATGTGGCGGTTCAGACAGATCTCATGATACGCTTTATGACCTTGTTGCATTAGGTGCAGTAGTCGGCTATGCCTTCAGATTTACCCCGACGGTTTTATTATGACGCCAATGAGGAAGGTATTCCACGCATGATTGATGCTGTGGGCGAGACCCATAGTTATATTTGAGTGATGACTTTGAGGCGGAGTCCCCGACTTGACATGATCGCTATTTATTATGAATCGTAGTTTGCTATCATACATGTCTCCTCGCTTTATATGTACTACTATGATTTCATTTACGTGATTTTTCGCCACATACTTGGTAATTGTATCGACCTCTTCGGGGCCGCGTCACGCCGCAGGAGGTACACCGCCGCCGATCCTAGCTCTTAGGTCACGTCATTGCTGGGAAGCTCCGCTTCCCGAGGCTTATCAGCCGTATAGTCCTCGCCGTTGTAAGTGTTTACATTCGTGGTATGGCGGGCCATGTCCCACCATTGTTGTCATATCATTCTTAGAGGTCCGTGAGTAATCGCAGGCGAGTTGTAAAAAAAGGGATGAATCGTTCTAGTTGTTATATATATTACGCCGAAAGGCAAGTTTTCATACGAATCTGCTTCATATTTCATGTATTGCTTTATATTCCGACATTACTCGATGTTGTATCACCAGGGTGCCCGGTAAGGAACAAGTCACTGCCCGGTTCGGCCGTGACATGCCCACAATATCAATCATCCCGTGGAATTCCTTCCTCACTGCCGGCAGTCCATGATATAAAAGCACCAAGGAATACACATGAACACTAGGTCCCACTCAGGTCATAATAAAATCAGACGGTAAGTACGGCGCATAGCCGACTACTAAAACCCACGCATCAACGATGCTATAAAATCAGATCACGAGGTCTTTCTAGACCGCGCCACATGATCGGCCGCCACTCGCCTCGATCAATCGCGCCAAACTCGAACTTACCGCACCCGCATAAAGCCACCTAGGCCCGCACGAGGTATTCCCGCATCGAGGGTAGCTACTCGCATCGCCCCGACTCGTGAGTCCGCATGGCCACATAGATCGCATGAGGTATTCCCGCACACTAACCTCGAACTCGTAGTTCGCGATAGGTCCTCGACCCGCATGCAGGTATTCATAGTCATAGTCACACTGCATCGCATGAGGTATACCTCGCATCGAGGGCCTTTTAACCCCTGTGATAACATGTCAAGAGGTGAGTGGTACAATACTAACATAACGACTTATCGTTAAACAACATAAGCACAACAAGTGGAAACCCCTTTACACAAACGCTACAAGATACTAACACACGCATCATAACATGTTTACTTATCAAACCAACAAGAAAGCATTACAAGGCTATCACAAACCAACATAGTCAAGTTATTCACACAAGGTACTTTCTACTTTATGTCAACAAGTTCGGCTTTTTATCCCCAAAGTACTTCATACATTAACTCTTTAAAACCAAGTACTCATTGCTCACGAACGAGGTTTCACACTTTTAACAAAATTCATATCAAGTCAATTAAGTCAAGTCTCTTATTTTCAAAAGATTCATAGATCATAGTTTTAAACACTTAACAACGTAATTTCCTTTTAAAACAATTGAGTAACATATGCCTTATGTGCGAGTGAGTTATTCTTGTTTATAACAATCTTATTAAAGCAACCATGATCTAGGAAGTGTAATACAATTTTGTCTTATCTTAACTTCTATGCAGATGGAGGTTTCATCGGTTTTAATAATACTTAATTAGTCAATACATTTTCCTTTATTAGCGTCAGTTGGTTTGTTCGATACTTATTCTCATTTCAAATCAATATAAGGCTTTCATAAACAATTAAGTAAACTGCCTTTTATCTCTCTTAAGTCGTTATACCTAACTTCCCATAAAGCTAGTATAACACTTAAGCTTTTAAAACCAAGTATTACTCTTCTTTCAAAACGATTCTTACTTCTTTTGAAATACTTCAAGATTCTTATTATTTAAAACTCAAGTCAAAAGACATCAAGTAAAACCACGCTCACTAACACACGACGCTTCACCGCACTATATATATATTCTTTTAAAATATCATGCTCAAGAGGATAGGAAGAATCACATACCTCCTCTACGAAATCCACCGCCAAGTCGAATATGTCGCGCAGAGTATCAACCTATAATAGTCAACACGCCTATCAACGCCTAGACTACTCAGAATATTCTGCGTAAGGTTCTTATTTTACGAAAATCGGGCAGACTTCCTACCCGCCAAAAATACACAAGTCATCAGAATACACCCTATGTAATTACAGGGCCAATTCTCTTCTCTTATACCATCCTTCTATACATCTTATACCCAATTCTAAACTTCTACAATATGTAATCTCCCATTACAATAGAAGGATAAGATTATTTACCTCGTTAAGCCCAAAATTATCCAAGTTTAAATGTCGATCCTGAACAACGTTTAGCTCCTAATCCGTGCGCTCCAATTCGCTCTAGGGTTTCGTTTGTGACTAAAGAAAGTATAGTAGTATTTCCGGGCTCTTAGTATTGAAATAACTTTGGAATACTACAAGGTATTTGGGCTAAGGTATTTTGGAATTGTAACAATACTTGGAGAATACTTTTTACCATGGGGTATTTCACGAGAACTATCAAGAGTGGGTACTTCTGGCCGAGGCCTTCTCGGGGAGGGTGGTTTGGACGAGCTTCAAGAGGGAGGGGCAAGGATTTTAAGACTTAGAATTTATTTAAGGGATGAAGAAATCCTTCAACTAAGGGGGGTATTTATAGGGCCTTCAATGGTCAAGATTCAAGCAAGTGTGTGGACGAGATTTGGACAAGTGTTGTGTGGGTCCCACCTTATCTATCTACCCACAAAATATCTAGCCAACATTGACCAAATGTTTAAGGCATTTTACATTTAAAAACGTACACACTCCTCTCCACCAAATCGCCCAACTTTGCCACCTGCGGTGACACACGTCGCCTCTCGCTGTCCAAAAATATTTCATCTCTAAAAATCCAAAATAAATAAATTCTTGAAAACGCAAAATTCCTTTACAAGGTTCGAAAATTTTCACTGAAAACAAATCGCTTTCGCTTAGTTGTGTACAATTTGTCCCTTTGCCTAATTAAGGCTTAAACTTTTACGCACGCCCTCACATACATACTGGAAATACGGGGTATAACATATAATCGTGAGGTCGCAGGACATTTAGGGTTGGTTTCATTCTTCTCACCGAGATCGCATGACAGAAGTCGTTGTTAGGGTCGCCTCTCCCAACGAGTTATGTTGATCAGAGCTACGAAAGGCAGCAGATGACCTGTAGCGACTACGCGGATCGCGTATCCGTGTTGGTAATAATTATAGTATAGTTGGTATTGGACATCCATCTATACGGAGTTACGATGAGGGTCGACGCGTGTTGCCTAGAATGATTTTAGATTACCAAGAGTCGTAAAGACTAACGAGATACCGGGAAGGTATGGAACAGGTAATGAATTCTCGCCAAGGTCTTATGGTTTATTTTGAGATAATTGGGAAAGGATGAGCTGTCTGTTAGGGCAATGAACCCTTAAGGAGTCAGGTTAAGAAACTTAATGGAATACCATGTTAATATATTGCCACGGGTAGGCTTAAGAGAATTGTACGGACGAGGTCCGTATAGAGTAAGTAATGGTCATTGTGGATCAAGCACACGACATGGTATTATGAGAAGTTTTGCATCTGCATCGGACTGATACGGAAGGCTTGGAGCATGGAAAGTGCGAGCCTAAGAATCTTGATAACTGCCGAGACCTTAGATATATAAGGCTTTCGCCATAAGATTTAAGTCACCAAGGATAAGAGTTACGCACGGCGGCTGAGGACTCACGGTCGCCCCATAGCCCGAAATAGAGTGGATCAGTTGGTAGTAGTTCCGCCACGCGACGTGGTCACGAGGGTGCAAGTGCCCAAGACTAGTTAATTGTTTTACTGGTTCAGGACGCTGCTCCACCGAATCCAGTCGTGAAAGTTTAAATGGCCTTATATTGTTTTATGAGCGACTCCAAAGACAGAGGCCGCACCTGGATGAAGTTATGATGTATGCTAGTATGAGTTGAAGTACGGAAAGAGTACGACCAATAAGAAAGATAGCAACCAAGTGTAAAGGAATAGAGCAATCCATAAGATTTTCGAGGTAACTACACCCGCAGTAGTATTCGGGGTAGTGAAATGGTATATGAGAATTTCCTGATTATACAAAGTGCACTTAGTAGACCTAGTAGAGATGATTACGGCTGCACTTTGAGGTCATTATGAGTATGGACTAGTTGGCTTTGTGAGTGCCAAGGTTGACATCTTAGTATAAGTATTGCTATGTGGCCGGTGGCATATGTCAGATGGGCGTTGTCAGAAAGCGAGACTATGTCGCTATCTAATTAGATTGACTCAAAGAACATTCGAGGACTAATGTTTCTTGGGGAAGAATGTTACACCCTCGTAGTTCAATGACATGTTTAAGAGAATGTATGTAAGGAACAAAAGACTTGAAAAGTGCGACGGAAGAATTATTTTTCCGACGGAAAATCTTCCGAACGCTCTGAAAGGAAAAATGTTCGCCAAGAGAATTGATTCTCAAAATGCTTTAATCGGGGATTATGGAATGTATTATCATTATGGAAATTTATTTGTACGGATTTGGCCGCTGGGCCCACCCGAGAATTTTACGCTTATGGGCCCACGAGGGTTACGGAATTTTACGGACGAACGAGGGCGACACGCGGCACCCTCCCACATGGCTTGGTCGAATTAATTCAAGGGTAAAAGGGTCATTTGACCATTGTAAAGATGAGAAAGTCTGCTAAGCTCGAGCCGACATTGCCGACTAAGTCGTGAGCCACTGGTTTGATCCCTTTCATCCAAATTTAGCACGTGTTGTAATCTGACCCTCCAATGTATTATATACATTCTAGTAGCAAGACCAAGTCTTGAACACTTAGAAAAATTTCACTACATTCTTGTCCCTCTTAGTTGTTTCCTGGTTTGCTCCTTTCGAGCAAGAAAATATTTTCGCGATCCATTAGCCACAAGACTTTAATCCAAGGTCCCTAAGGGTATTGTAAGGATATCACAATAGAAAGATTTCGAAAACGGCGCTTTCATGCTAGTCGCAAGGCTAAAACCTAAGGCATTTTCATAGGTTTTGATTGAAATGGAAGCAGTTGGTTGTGTTTCTAAAGGCTTCAAATAATGGACGGGAGCGCAAAGAGCGAGCTAAGAATCATAAGGAGCGACATTGAATCTTGGAAATTATAAGGGCTTGTAAAGGTAAAATTCTTGTCGCTTTAGTAATCGAGATTACTTATTGTCAGAAGCTATGGATATTAGCAAGTATGAGATATATATATTACGGTTGATAAGTGTTATGGATATCGAACCCTAATCCAAAAACTAGTATGTTTAGCCTTGAGATTTCAATTCAATCCGATTATTAGTTTAATCGCCACATGTTATATAAGGAAGGAATTATAATTGTTAAGTCAGGTATGACTATATAACATGTTAGGCCTAAGTTGGATTGAAAAGAATTGAAAAAGGACTTTGTGTTGTCAGATATGTTTAGCCAAGAATGGCTTTAAATATGGAACTAGTTTCAGACAATTGTGGCTGAATTTTACACGTCCCGTTGGCGTGTAATCCCTTTGGTTAGCTGATTTGTTGGGCCTTAAACGCGCGTGTTTGGTTATTGAATTCGCCTTGAAAAAGGTGGCAAAGTATGTAGAAACAAAGGAAGTGTCGTCCGATTTTCCGTGAGAATTTAGTGACTTTGCACTTAGAATATTCTGCGTTTGAAGTTAGAGGTTAATGGACGACATGGCCATTATAAATGGAAGTACTAAGTATAGCGTGTTCTACTCAAGGACGGAATAGCTATCAAGGTTGAAGTACTTTGGAGCATTTTGCTTTTGTCGATAATCGTCGCGAGGTACGTGAACCTCTTCCTTCTTTTGACACGATTCTATGTATGGAATATACATGTAGTAATATTTCATGATTCCTTCTACTCTTAGAAGTTAAGAGGTATGTATGTTGATTTACTCACGCAGCGTTATGTCTAAGTTATCCAAGTTCTTACCAAGTCTTACGGGACGCTGGTAAGAGTCACAGAGGTATTGAGCCAAGTCGACTTGGCTAAGTTACGCACAAACGAGAATAAGAATCGAACAAGCCACCGCAGCTAATAAAGGAAAATGTAATGACAATCAATTAAGTTAAAATGAGTAGAATTCTCCATCCGCATATAAGCCAAGATAAGACAAAATTGTATTACATTTTCTGTATCATGGCTACTGATTAAGATCGTTATAAATAAGTATAACTTATTCACAACGCACTCAAAGTATATGTTGCTTAATTTATAAGAATTTACATACGAGGTTTTAAGACTATAAACCTCAAATTCTTAAAAGTGTTAAGAGACTTTATTTTTCAAGCATGGACTTGATTCTTAAAGGTAAGAAATGAATTGATTTAAAAGTATAGAATACTTGATTTGGAAAGTATTGTTTTCTTACCATTCTAAAGTTAAGAAACCGGTTTTCTTAAAAGTTAAGAGACTCAAGTATTTTGAAAGCTATGTAATTCGATTTGAAAGTATAAGTCTCTCGTTATAAAAGGAATGAAATTGTCTAAGACATAAAAGAGTTATAACGACTTTATGGGAAGTTGGTTATAACAACTTTATGGAAGATTAAAAGAATGGTTTTCTTCAGTAATGTAAGCAAATAAATGACTTGAAATAAAGAAGGGCAAATTGTTTTAAGGGTACCAATTGCTTAAGGTTTTAAAGAAAGAAGTCACTTGATTTAGAAGCCTATAATTGTATTTCTAAAAGGTATGACTTGTCTTGAAAAAGTATATATGACTTGATACTACTTATTAGTATCTTGGAAGTTTTATTTGAAAAGAGTCATTTTAAAGCGAGTAGAGGTGCGAGTACTTGGGTTAAATTCCTGATTTTTACAGAAACTAAGTACCACGAGTTTATAAAAATGGAAGTCTAAAGGTTTAATTAACTTGTCTATGTTTGCTTGTAGATAGCTTGAGTGCAAGTATTATATGCTTACGCTGTCGCGACTCACCGAGGTCATACTGGTTGTAAGTTTACTCGGACGCATCGACTGACGGATTCCACTTCGCATGCTTCCATTATGATTGATCCTGACACGCTTATACGACGCTGGGATTCCGAGGCACGCGACTGTGAGGCGTTAGATTCCTGGATTTATTTTATTACCCATGGCCACGCTTATACGACGAGGATTCCGGCATGCGACCATGCTATGTACCGATTATTACTCCACGGGCTAGCTCCCATGAAGACATACCCAATGCATGAGGATTCCGGGGCATGTTATATTCTTATTCCACGGGCTAGCTCCCCACGAAGACCGCACTCACGATTAGGACGCCGAGGGCACGTTATGGCCATGCTTATAATGATTTAGGAATTCGGGCACGCGTCGCGATTATATATATATATATATATATATATATATATATATATATGCAGTATAAATGCACGCGACAAGAGGTAGATTCCACGCATGTCATCCAAGTTATATATTACACATACGGCCTACAGTGATGGAGGATTCCACGCGAGGTATATATATATATGTATTGTATATGCGTACGCCGACGTTGAGGTAGGATTCCACGGGCGCACCACATTTAGTATGATTTACGTCATGCATCGGCCGGCAAGTGAGGAAGGAATTCCACGCACGCTTGATATTCGCGTGATTTGATCGCGCCCCGTATCGGGTCAGAAGATACGCATCCCTCCATAGCGGCCTGACATGTTATGAAAGATAAGTAAGTTATATGGTAATGAACTCGACGATTGCTCCTAAGATGTACGTAAGAAAGTGACTATAACGTTATTGAAAAACGGG